>BSBK01007327.1:0-302500 GCA_027943335.1 Chamaecyparis obtusa | reverse complement strand
GGATTTGTTGATCCTGACCATAAAGACATGGTATGTAGATTACATAAAGCTTTATATGGTTTGATGCAAGCACCGAGAGCATGGTATGAAAGACTGCATACTTACTTGTTAAGTATTGGATTTGTTAGAACAAGTGAAAACATCAATCTATATGTGAAAGGTGATATTGATGATACTATTATCATTGCTGAAATATTTGTTGATGATATTATCTTTGGAGGCTCAAATCTTGTCTGCAAGGCATTTGCTAATGAAATGCAAAATGAATTTGAAATGTCTATGTTCGGAGAGATTAAGTTCTTTCTTGGACTACAAGTGATTCAGCAGAGTGATGGGATATTCATCACATAATCTAAATACATAAAGGAAGTACTAAAGACATTTTTCATGGAAGATGCTAAACCTGTGGGAACACTGATGGCTACTGGATGCAAATTGACAAAGGAGGATGAAACTACAGAGGTAAACCAAACACTCTACCGATCCATGATTGGTAAGTTAATGTATGTAGTTCATAGTAGACCAGATATAGCACATTTTGTGGGAATTGTTTCAAGATTTTTTGCTAATCCTAGAGAATCACACATGATAGCTACAAAAAAGATCTTAAGATACTTGAAGAAAATAGAGAATTTTGGATTATGGTATCCTAAGGAAGGGAAGTTTGAACTGAAATTTTACACTGATGTTTATTGGGCTGGAAATGTGGATGATAGAATAAGCACCACCGGAGGAGCATTTTTCTTTGGTGAAAGACTTGTGAGATGGACAAGTAAAAAGTAGGCTTGTATTTCTTAGTGTACAGCTGAAGCAGAATATGTTCCTGCTACTACTAATTGTTCAAACATTGCATATATCAAACAAGTGTTGGAAGGAATGAATGAGGTAATCACTGACCCAGTGATTATATATTGTGACAACAGTAGTGCTATTAATATTTCAAAACATCCTGTGATGCACTCTAAGATAAAGCATATATCTATTAAGTATCATTACTTAAGAGAACAAGTGCAAGAGAAGAAAGTGAAGTTAGAATTTGTCACATCTAAAGAACAACTTACAGATATTTTTACAAAACCCCTACCGAAGGACACATTTGAATACTTGAGGACTAGACTTGGGGTTTGTCCCCTATCTATCGGTCACTAAGGTGATCTGGTTGTTGCATTAGCCTATTTTTTTTAAGAAGATCATTCATGTTGATGCAGCATAGTTCACACTTTGAATCATGTTCAAGGTTGTGATTAAGTTTGTGAACTTGAACCGATTGGAATATCAATATTCAGAGATACAGAGGAAGGCAAAATTGTTTGTTTATTTATTTCTTTGGCATTGCTATCAAAGGTAGAGATATACAATATGAAATGAAAAGGGGAGAGATAACCAATATGAAAAGGAACAAGCACCGATGAGAATTATCTAAGAGAGAGACAATCTGAATGAGACAGAGTATTGAAGATCAGTTACAAAGAACAGAAGCAGGAACAGGAGAACTGAAAAGATCACAACTGCAGAATGGTAAAGCTGTACTATTTAATGTTGTTTAGTAATGTAGTGATTAAACATATTAAGTCTATTCAACTTACAACATTTTTTTCACAAAGTTGTAGAATATATGTTTGGTATGTGTATGGTACATTTCATATTACTTGAGTTGCCATCAATGCCAAAGGGAGAGATTGTTGGACTACAACTAATTTAGAATTTGATTGAAGAATCTATGATTACAAGATCACTGAGGAGTTGTTGATTAGATATGTAATATGATTAAATCAGTATTATGTTGTCATTGATGTCAACTAGTTTGACAGCACTTATCTTGTAAGTTACTATACTGACACATCTGAGGACAGGTGAAAGAGATGAAGAACATAGAAATCTACATGAGGAAAGATGTACATGATAGATGAGGATAAGGAACACATTGAGTAACTTGTTGATGAGTCTATAACTTGATGATATTGACTTTATTATGTTGCATTCTTCTATGATGAAGTATAGAGCTGAAAGACACAAAGTAGTGTTGTCGGTAAATGAAGCATTTCTAGTATACACCAATGGAGTGTATTGTATACCAATCATAGTATTAATCGAGTAGTGTTCACTGATGCATTTCTTTGTTAACCAAGTGGAATAGAATGAATTAAATGATTAGTTTAGCCGATAAGATTGATGAGTTGGCAAGAGTATAACATCGAGGTAACATATAATGTTTGTTACACAGATCGATGGCTGACAAAATTCAGTGAAGATCTAACAAAGAAGATTGAAACATGTTATTCACACAAGTACCGAGAAAGTTTGAAGCGGCAAAATCTATGAACGAGGTTAAGCGGCAAAATCTGATAGTGGAGAAGAAAATGATTTACTCATCTATATAAGAGAACAAAATTTCTTTATGAAACATGCTGGAAGAAGAAGAAGTTGTAGGGATTATCACATGAACAAAGCTTCATGCATTCTGATCATACTGGTTAGTAAGAACTGAGATGTAGAACAATTACTGAGCTACAAAGAGCAATTATTGACAGATAGTAAGTTGATACAGTATTGAATCTAAAGTGAAATATTGATTAGAAGGATTTGTATGGACTAAATATTGATCTATAATTTGCAATTGAAGTTGTATTAAGGTAGGTCATTTACTATTACATATTTAACCATTGTATATAGTCAAAATCTCTTAACTGAGTGGACTCTGAAAGTCTTATGATGTATCATTCATAGAATGAACATTGTTATCCTGTCAACCCCATAGTGAATGCTGGTTGGATGATAACTTCTAGTCTAAAATCCTCTAACAAGGTCACAACTATGCATGTGTGTGTGTGTAGATATATTGATAAATGCTATGATGATGCTAATTAAATTGGTTAAGTATTTAAATTACTCCTAAACTTGGGTTCTTTATTCGATTAACTTATCATTATAGATTCTCTTCAAGATATTTAATTATTTTTTATAATAAAAAGGATTTAACAAGAGAAACAAACCTCAACCGGACCAACTATTGAATTGGATGTTTTCAATTACAACATAACACTGAATTGACTCTATGACTCTAGGGTAACCTAACAAATGATAAAAGGTTTACTTATCTTACAACTCTCAAAAGTGATGTCATGTTTTTCCTCTTCCAGTGTTTGTGCCCCTCTCCTTGATGATACACTCTCTCCCTTTTCCAAGGCAACCAAATCTTCAATATCTACTTAGACACACAAAGATAGTTAGACATAATCTCCTTACCTTACTAGAATTAATTTCTAGAATTTACATTATTATTTATATTAATCCATCAAAATATAATTTAAATAACTTCAAATAATAACATTACAAATTTCCAATTATTCAATATACTTGAAAATATGTAAAATGTATATGTACGTGGGTTGTAATAGTGATATTGTCCTACAGTAGAGTAGGTTGCATATATCTTCAGTAAACCCTTCACTAAGAGAAAGTATCATTAGTTGTGAGGTCTCTTGGGGTGAATGATGTTTCTTTAGAGAGAGGCACTTGACTTCTCCATTCTCTCTTATGGGGGGATTTTATCATAACATGAGTTTTTTTACTTCTCATTCTTATTTGATATTCATTTTGTGTTTTCATCTCTCTTATGGGGAGGACTTTTTTTCCACTAGGTTTTCTACTTTTCTCCATTTTTGAGATATTGCATTTCATTTTTACATGGTTATCCAACATGGCCTAACAACTAGGATGCATCTTGCATTTTGCATATATTCTCCCTAAGTTTTCTTAAGCGATGGTTGGGGGAGGGGGAGGGGGAGGTGGGAAGGGGGGTGTTTATGTATTCTTGTTTTGTACCTATTAAGTAATTATCATGGGATATAAACATATGTATTAATTAAGTTTACTTAGGGACCATATAGGGTATTTTAGAAGCATTTCTATTTTAGGTGGTGTTATCATGTTATCATATTTCAATTTATGGGATGACTCCACCTTTAGTGCATTTATCACTTTATCACCTTCCACCTTTAGTGGACATGTTGTGTAATCACTTAAAATTCATGTAGTAGAACTTGAAACCCCCTCTTGATCAAATTTTATATTTACTAGACATAATTGTGTAGATTAACCCTTAAAAATGCCCTTTGCATAATTAAAACCTAAATATTATATCAAGCTTATACTATGGTCTAATTTCTGGAGGTTGCATATTTATTTAATTGCTAAAACCTTTCTTTTAATATAAATTTCCCACACTTTTATTAAAAGAACACATTCACATGTGTGCACCCACTTAATCTTGATTAATTAGCAATTAAAAGGGATTTGTTCTTGCAAATGCTATTTTTTCTTATCTTACCTAACATCTATTTTTGCCTCTTAATCCTCACCACTCATTTCTACCTAACCTTGCATCTCCTTGCATCTCATTTTTCCTCTTCATCTTGGTCACTCATTCTTTTGGCTCTTAATCTCCACCCTTCATTCTTGAGGTGATGTCGCCTTTAAAAGGAATCTATTCCCTTTCTCAAGGGTCCTAATCTTAAAATCTTAGCTTTTTCCCCTATTATTTGGTAATCTTATCTTTTTGCATCTCATTCTCTTCCATTCTTATAATCATATTAATAAAGAAAATTATTAGCTCTCTCATTTCTTAGCTTAGCTTCATTTATAGAATAATCTTGCATTGCTAATGTAGTTTCTTTCTTACATTCTCATTTTAGATTACTATTTCTTGCATCCATTCTTAGCTTCATTCCTAGATTTGAATCTTCCATTTTGGATTGGTCAAGTCACTAATCTTTCATGCCAATTTGACGATCATCATGAGAAGGATTAAACTCACTTCAACTAGGAAGCTATGAGCCACATCTTGAGATTTACTCTTCCATGGATTCTCTCAAGTGTAATGGTTCATAGAAGTGTGTCACACTTTTGATCACACATTTGGCGCCCACCGTGAGGTTGAGAATTCATTTTTAGCTCCATTTGTTGTGCTTTTAGTTTCTTGTTGTCGCAGGTTTGGAAATTTTATTTTTCTAGGCTCAAAGGTCATATGACATTTCTTATAATACTCAAGTGACATTTCATTATACTACTGCACAAAATTCTACATTTAATAAAGTATCATTCTTCCATACAGACAAGGATCACATAGATCTACTGGGAAGTGTCACTTTGCCTTTATAAGGTATGTCACACTAGTTTAGTATGTTGTCTCGCTTTTGTAAGGTCTTTTGTATGATTTTCTGATAGACTGATTAACTACCACCCAAATTTTATTTCTATCACAGTCCGAGTTTGGACCGAGATTGCTTAATTTTTCTTATATTTTCTAATTATCTGGTCTTGTAACAGTGACTAACAAGTGATCTTGCAGGGATATTGCTTTATTTTGCATAAATTTTATGATCTAACTGGTACGTTTGTAGGGTTTTCCTATCAAAACCATTCAATATCTTTATGCCTACTAATATTTTGTGATGTAGGGCGCTTGTCAAAGAGTCTATCTTGAAAACTAATAACGATTTGCCTTGTAGGTTTCCTTGGAGATAAAAATAAACTATGTGTTTTCTTACATTTGATTTCTAGGCACCTAGCTTAATTAGAAGGCTTATTCTTTTGTGATTGGTTGGGTAGTAGGAGATTATGCTCTTTTCCTCTTGGAAAATTAGAAATCTAGACCTACTTGGTTAATCACTTTCAATTGGTCTTGGGTAAATGAACATGTTCTTGATTTTTTTGGGATAAACTATGGAGTAGGATACTATACTCTTTTCCTTATGGGAAAATTAGAAGTCTAGACCTCCACTAGCTATCCATCTTTACTTTCTTGCATTTACCTTTAGAGAGCCTTCCAAAAGAGAAATCTTTTGGGAATGACCCAAGTGGGTAACAAGAATATCTAGCTACTCCACCCCGCTATAATCAAACACTTCTTTCAATCCAAATTGAGAGATAAGAATTGGCCACTTTCTATTCTTAATTCTTCTTCATGTGTAGGGCCTACTTGCCTAAATCTTTCTAAGAAAGACTACATTTGATTGGGGTTCTTGTAATCTTATTTACAAGGTTGCAAGGGGAATACATTCATTTTGTATAGGGCTGAGAGGTCTAAATCTTGCTTGTGAGAACTATGCATCTTGGGTTCTTGTAGGGCTGAAAGGTATTAATTCCGCTTGTGAAACTATGAGGGGTGGTCATTAATGGATGCCCTTACTAAACACTTTAGGACTTAGAAGCTATCCTTTTTGGTTGCGTGGCTTCCTTTGTGCAAGGATTGATCCAAGTGGAATTAACCCAAATCACCCCAAGACACTCACCATATCTACTACCTTGGATGAAAATCCATGACAAAGCCAACATCACTTTGTGTGAGGTGAAGGGGTACCAAGTTGTGGGAAAAAGGTTGCAACACTACTTGCTTGACCATAGGTAGCCTTCTTGATGTGTCTTCTAGTGCTAAGACTTGCAGAAACATTTTTGAACATACACATGATAAAATTGGTATAATTGACACCTTACTAAGACTTCACACATGTTTGTATCCACAAGGTTGATTTTTCACTTGTTGGATTGTCTTGAGACTTATGTTAGGATTTGGTAACACTGAGAGGGGGGTGAATCAGTGTTATAGTATTTTACTGAATTATCAATCTTCTTTAACTTATTTAAACAACATATAAATATATAACATAAAATAAATAAAAACATAGAAGAACTCATAAAACCATATTTGTTTTTGAGGAAAACCCTGTTAAGGGAATAACCCCAGTGGTGATGGTACCCACTAAATTATGCACTATGAATCTTAAAACCTTGTTAGGAGTTATAGCCCTGTTAGTATCTGATTATTACAATATAGGTAGATACTTGTTATGGGATGTATATAATGAGATCCATATTAAGGAATTGACCTTGTTACAAGTCCTAGCCTTGTTAAAGGAAAACAAACCCTGTTAGGGGTGTACAATATGTGTAACAACACTTACAACCAATCTGTTGTCCTGAATACAAAGAGTTAAAAAAGTATTCCTTGAAGAACACATCTTGTTCTTCTTTCTCTAGATCTTTTCTCTTCCTTTTAGATGTCTTCACATGAGTTTGCATCCATCTATCTCCTCATTATCATCATCACACACTTTTACAAAAGTGTATGTATACTTATACCTTTTTGGATGTATATTTACAAAGGCTAGTCGGCATTACTCTAGCTAAACATCATGTTAGTTAGTGTGCAATTTCATGCTTCATTTACATCCTTAGTTGGCCTTTGATACAAGATAGCATCTAAAAATAACTTTCCAATTTCTCATAAATGCGATATCAATGATTGTTAACATGTTATGATCTGTTTACTATATTCACATCCAATAAACTAACCATATCTCTTCAATCCCTCAATATGAACACGTGTGACCTTAAACATGTGCTCACTGGTGTTCTTCAAGCATGTCACTAATATAAAATTCCCTTTCAAAGATCTTGTGAATTTTGCTAAGATTTTTTGTCAGACTGGGTTATAGGAACAGTTTGTGGACTTAGGCAGTTTTTCCTTCATCAACTGCATTCAAACATATTCATGATATCCAATATGTGTGATCATAAATATGTTAAGTGTTTCCATAAATGAAAACATTTCATATATGTGTATGTTCCTACATGTGCATATGTGTGCATGTGCTGACCACTTGCCAACAATCTCCCCCTTTTGCATTAATGGCAACACTTAGTGAAAAAATGACTAAGTATAACATCATGACAAAAATGTAAGAGGAAATATATGAAACACATAAATGTGACATATAGCTTTCAGGGAAAATTTTTCTTTTATTTATGTTTTCAATTTACATTTCATTACATTTTTCTCCATCTCTCCCTCTTTAACATAAATGGAAAAGGGTGCCAAAAATGTTTGAAGCTGCTGCTAAAACAACAAAATTGAAAGAGTACAAGATCATAGTTGAACTATATGTAGTATATCTCTATATTTTTTCTCCATGACATATATGTCTACATCCCAAGCTATCTTGATTGCCTCTACAACCTGAATTAGCCCATTTAGACCAAATGCAACATTGCCTACTTCCTCTACATCCTTAGGTATTAAATCGTGAAATATTTTGAGACCAAGATGAAGGTCCTCATGAGTGCTCTCCAAGACACTAATCTTGGAAATCAAAAAGCTTACTAATTTTTAAAATATCCTCTGAACTCTATTCTTTTCTAATTGGAGAGTATGGATTTTGTCCATCATCCTGTTTGTTACCTTATTTATATCCATAATTTTCTTCTTTACAAAATCCTTAGAGAGTTTTACCAAAACCTCTTCATCCTAAGCTATTATATCTAATATGCTCTTTAATTGCTTGTGTGAAGTCATGCACAGTTTATATAACTCATGTCCATCCTTAAGACAATATTTGATTTCCCTTTTAGTGGAAATCAATGTATTAAGATCACTCTTGATCCCATCAAGAGTATCTTTCATCCTTAACCTTTTGAAATCTTCTACCATTTTTATTCTAGCTACATCTTCTAATGTATCAAAAATTTGTTCTATTATACTTAGAACATTGTATAGACTACTTATGGGATCTTCATTATATATAGGAGGTGTAGTCAAAATCTTACTCAATACTTGTTTTGCCCGGTGGATTGTCTTTGAGGTCTTGTCAGTCTTTTTATTTGATTTCTCTTTGCCTTTAGCAAAAGTAGTTATTGACCACTGCATCAGGTTTGAGACATCCATGTCCTCTAAGTTAGTTGGAAGTGATTGAGAACCACTTCCCAAAAAACTAGGTGTAGCAAAAGGATTAATAGGAAATCATTTTGGTTGTTCCTCTTCCTTTTCTATTTCTTTTACCTTTTCCTTTTCCTTTTCCTTTTCTTTTCCTTTTCTATTTATTTTTCTTTTTCCTGTTCTTTTTCCTTTTTAGTTTCTTTTTCTTCATATTTTTCTTTTGACACCTATCCCTTTTCAGGTGTTTTCTCCTCTTGATGCACTTTCTCAGCTAATTCTTCTTGAGTGATCTTGGGAAGCCCAAGATTCTTTACTATTTTATCAATGTTGGACAAGGTTTCACTTATCTAAAATGGATCAGATGTATCTAACTTTGTGTCAAGTAAAATCCCAATATTTTCAATGAAGAAATCAGGTTGGGTAGTGTCAACTACCTCTGTTTCCTTTGGGTCTTCAAAATTTTCTGCAATTTTGGTAATTGTAGGCTCTATGGAGATTATTAAATGGGTTGGGATCCATGTAGACTTACAAAGACCAGGTTGATCCTCTAGGAGTAGCTCTCCAACTTTATCATGAGTTTCCTGTTCAAGCTCTTCATACTTTCATGCCATGAACTTGGTGATCCTAGTTTTAGTTCATAGATTTGGCCTTACCTTCTCAAGCCAATCTCCCATATCATTCCTTGTCATATTAGGCATATTATACAGAAGAATATCCTATCTCATCTTGGTGTCCTCATCAAGGGATATTTTATTTCTTCCTTCTAGTCTTTCAAATAGGTCCTTAGTTACTTGACTCTCTATTTCAATCAAATTCTTTTTTAAAGTGAGCATGTGATCCACAACTATATCTTTTTTTTTTTTTTTCTCATCTTCATAATATATATCAAAGAATTTTTCAATGGAAGTGAGCTTACCATCATTTATTGCTCTCTTTTGTAAAAATTTTAGCTAGGGCTTGAACAGATTTTTTTATGTTTCTCGACCTTTGTTTTGTTTAGCTTCTTCTACCTTTTTACTATCTACTTCAAGTGCCCTTAGATTTTCCTCTTGAAGATTTTTTTCCTTTTCTTGTTGTTGTTCCTTCTTCTTTTGTTCCTTCTTCTTTTGTTCCTTCTTCTTTTGTTCCTTAGTTTTCTCTATGTCCATCATTTGGGATTCCTCATTTTTTTCTTCTTCTTGTGAAGTCTTTTGCTTCTTATCCTTCCCATGTGAAGATGGAGGAGTATCCATTGTTTTCCTCTTCTTTCCTGGCTCACTACCCATGGCCTTAGGTCTATGTTTATGAGGTTTTTGGCCTTGTGTAGATACTCTTGTATCCTACCTCTTTGAATTTCTCCTAGTAGGTTTAGGAGTGTCATATTTTTTCTTTTTCTTCTTCCTATTCCTCAACCTCTACTACTTGAGGTGCTTTAATATTAGTTTGAGGAGGGGGAATATTGTAATTCTCCCCAAGTTCTGCCACTTTTTCTCTGAAAACTTTCATTTCTTCTTTGGATATCCCATGTGGACCTACTATTTTGTCAACCACTGATTCAAATTTATTCTCCCTTCTCCCTTTTACCAATCCTTCCTTTACTACTATGTACTTTTCTTCATAAGTACCCCATCTTGGAAAATTGGGGTCATTAGGGGACTGTAAGAAATGTTGGATATGAAGTTCTAGAATAGTATAATCTAATTCATAAACCATAGGAGTAGCCCATTAACTAATAGGTTCTATTGCCTAAAGACATGTGTTGTCAGTTTCCACCATGAAACATATATCATCCTTATACTTATCTACTAGTCTCCAAGGGATCCTTTCCCTTTCATGAATTTTTTAAAATGGAAGAGTTTCATCATTCCTGCAACCTCAACATATCTATTTTTCTCATCACTTCTTTTGTAGAATTTTCTAATCATTTGCATAGTACATCTATCTGATCTCCATAGATACATGCTAGGGAATCTTCTTATAGCATGAAAGAATATGTATATTATTAGTGATCCAAATCTGAAGTGTGTTGTTCTATTTCTCTTTATGTCTGCCAAATTATCCATCAGTTGCTTCTTTAGTACCTCACATAGATAATATTATTCATCTTCAACTACCATCTTATATGCCATATGAATAAAATTGGTTGATAAACTATTTATCTTGCTACTATACTAGAACTTGTATCCCAATATCTTTGTTACAAGTTTGACATCTTCTTGTGCAATGTCATTTACTATCATGGCTCTCTTGTTCCATTTACTTTTTGTTAGTTTCTCCACTTAAAACCTAATTTTGTTTTTTGATGTGGGTACTTTACCTATCATAGGTAAGCCATTGATCTCATGCAATAGTTATTTGGTGATTTTTGTTGGGGTTCCACCAATCCATATGAATTCATCATGAATCCTACTCAACACAATTTTGATTCAATCTAATTCATCAGATTCAATTCTCTCTATAAATTAACTATAGGAAACCTGTGAACCTTCCTGCACTCTTCTCTTAGGATTTGATCTTCATTGTATAACCCTAGCATCTCATCAAATATATTTGTAGTGCCTATAAATTCAATCTTGTTGTGTATATATTCCCTGATGTCCTCAACATGAATAACACCAACTAGGGTATGCAAAAGCACACCCTCTTGATCCTTTTCGGTCAATTTGAAGGGATGGCTCTTAACTTTGTATCTATTCCATTCAAGAATGTTAAAAACCTTAGGTGTATCCATACTGACTTATTTTCTACTAAAATTGACAAATATTTCTTGAGTTAATCACAAATACCTAGCTCGCATGACAGTGTAAAGGTTTTGCGAAAATAACTACAAACTCTTCAAGCTCTAACTACTACTCTAAGCTCTTCAATTCTCTTTGATCTTAGTGTAAATGGTGAGTAATTCAACTACATTATTACCCTTATAGATAATTTTGCACAAGTTCCAAAAACTATTGATAAAGATGGAAGGAACCAATGCTAGCTCAAACTGATACACTTTCTCATAGACATCTTAAAAAAAGATGCGATCTTGTCCAAGATTCCATAACATAGAAAATAAGTTTCCTTCAAGCTCACATAGCTTAACTCATCCATATAGGGGCTCTATATCTAACTGGTGTTAATCTGTCATGCTCCCCCTAAGGCATACATTTCCCATCAAAAAAATGGTGAGGCAATGCACCCTAGTATTGATTCCACAAAACTCTTAGGACTCTTGTGAGTTCTCACACTCTTCTCTTTATCTTTCTTACCTTCAAATTCCACAAGTTCATTATGTTTGGCCCATTTCTCCTTGAATTCTTCTTTTAGTTCTACTAGCTCTCTATCTTCTTCATTCAGTTCCTTTTCTTTTGCGAATGGTCTGAAAGACTTCTCCACTCATCCTATAAATATTCAATACTTTACAACATGTCCATCATTGTTACACTTAAAAAATTTCACCTTCTTCTTAGGTTTCAATTGGATGTAATCAATCTGCAACTTGCAATACTTGGCAATATGACCAAAGTTATTTTATTTGTAACATAAAATCTTTCTAGGTCTGGTAATAGGCTTCTTTACCTCTTTCACTGTCTTGTTACCTTCATCCTTACTGGTATTAGAAACATTTTCTTGCATAATTTCATTTGTTTTACATGTTTCCTTATACTCAGATGCTCTACATCTTTACTACATTCACCTTTTTCAACATTTGCCTTATTCAAGATTTTCTCTTTTTGTTTCTTGATAAAATCATTCAAGTGATCATATGTAGGTCTTCTATACCTCATATCAATTTTTATACATCCTTTTATCTTGTGTCCATACAAGTAGAAATTAAAACAAAAACCAGTAAACTTGGGCTTAGGAATACCTTTTTCAGTTGGTTTCTTTGATTGATCTTTGTGACTAAAATCCTTGGCATTGTCCATGCAAGGAGGTATCTCAGGTTCTGCTATCATAGCTTCAAAATTTGACTTCTTAGGTGACTCAAGTTAACCACAACTTCATCTTTCCTCTGATCAAGATTGTCATTAAATCCTACTGCTCTCATGTCTCCAATAGGCTTCTATGTGTCAATTTGCTCATCTAATTTATTTCTTCTCTAATGATGTTTTTCTATGCAACCTTTGGTCTGATCAAGTTCACAAGTAATGGTAATACAATATTTTTATAGCTTGTCATATATTTTTTTTAATGCATTCAGTTCATTCTCTAAGTTTTGCAATCTATCCTTTGTGTTTGATAGTTCATCTTGCAATTTTTCTTTTTCTTCCTTTTCAACATCAAGTTCTTTCATCAGGTTCAATTTTGTGACCTCCATTTCATCCTTCAAGGAATCCTTTTCATGTATTAGCTTCTCAACATGATCTTGATCTGATAGCTCCTCAGTTTGTGCCTCCATGAGATCATCTCTCAATTTTCTCTCATGTTCAATCCATTTCTTCAACTTCTTGATAAAGTCATCTGCCTTCCTTAGCTTGGAATTTAGATCCACTCTATCTGCATTAGAAATGTCCACATCTTGCAAGGCCATTTCATAATTCTTCTTCAATTTTTCAAAATCCATCTTGATCTCCCTAAAGTTGTTAAGATTTTCTTTTAGGGGTCTGATGCTCGAATACCAATTGTTAGAATTTGGTAACACTGAGAGGGGGGTGAATCAATGTTACTGTATTTTACTAAATTCTCAATCTTGTTTAACTTATTTAAATAACATATAAAGATGTAACATAAAATAAATAACCATGCAATAAACAAAAACATACAAGAAATCATAACACCATATTTTTTTTTGAAGAAATAATGTTAAGGGAAAAACCCTGATGGGGATGGTACCCACTAGATTCTTCACTGTGAATCTTGAAACCCTGCTAGGAGTTCTAGCCCTGTTAGAACCTGATTATTACAATATAAGAAAATCCCTATTAGGGTATGTATACAATGAGATCCATGTTAAGGAATATAACATGTTAAAGGTCTTAGCCTTGTTAAAGGAAAATAAACCTATTAGGGGTGTACAATAGGTGAAACAACACTTACGTCAAGCAATCCTTTGTCCTGAATACAAAGAGTAAACAAAGTACTCCTTAAGAACACATCTTTTTCTTCTTTCTCTAGATCATTTCTCTACCTTTTAGATGTCTTCATAGTTCTCATCCATCTATCTCCTCATTGTCATCACAACACACTTTTACAAAAGTGTTTGTATACTTATACCTTGTTAGATGTATATATCCAAGGGATAGTAGGAATTAATCTAGCTAAACATCATGTTAATTAGTGCACAATTTCATGCTTCATTTAAATCCTTAGTCAGCCTTAGATCCAAGATAACATCCAAAAATAACTTTCCAATTTCTCGCAAAGTCAGCATCAATGATCGCTAACATGTTATACTTTGTTTACTATCTTCACATCCAATCAATTGACCATATCTCTTCAATCCCTCAATATGAGCATGTGGGACCTTACACATGTACTCACTGGTGTTATGCAAGCATATCACTAAGATTTCATGCCCTTTCAAAGCTCCTGTGAAGTTCACTAAGCTTTTCTATCAGACTAGGTTACAGGAATAGTCTGTGGACTTACACATTTTTTCCTTCATCAACTGCATTCAAATATATTCACGATATCCAATATGTGTGATCATAAATATGTTAATTTTTTCCATAAATGACAACATTCCATATATGTGCATGTGTCTACATGTGCATATGTGTGCATGTGATGACCACTTTCCAACAACTACTACTTGTTCACATTACATGCTTTCAAAACAAACCTTGTCTAGGAAACGCTTCAAACTTATCAATCACCTTGCAAATTTTTGAACTTTGAATTCTTGGACTAAGCTTAAACTTTATCAATATTGGTCCTCCATTGTTATTCTTAACTTATGTTTTTATTTGGTATATTTTATCATGCTAGGAATTTTCCCTAGCTGGAAAAGACTATGACTACATACTTAGCTAGTAGAATGCTCACTTGTCCACCATATCTTTGATCAAATCTCTTGGATGCTCTATCCAATCTCTTTCTTGTTTACAAGTTTTGTACATAAGGATCTCCCTACATCTTGGACACCTTTTAGAAAGTTATCTTTTCTCTATCTCTCATACACTTTTACACTTTGGACAAGTGAACATCTTTACTTACCTAGCTTGAACATCAAGTCATCATAAGTCATCCTATTTGGATTTTGATGAACTTATTTCATTCTATTCATAACTAGATTTTATATCTATGAAGGAAAACAACTAAAAGCTATCTTTGATATCTCAACTAAAGAAGGTCCTCTACCTTGGGGTTTCAAACCCTTTGCTAACACCTCTAGTGAATCTACTCTATCCTCTCCTAAGTTGGAACATAGTGTTTCTTATAGTCCATCCATGGACAAATGAAGTAAGTGGATTGGATAATTCCTAATTTTTTTGGTGATAAACACTTTTGGACAAGAAAACCAAGAATGTCCTAATTATACACTTGGCTCTCAACAAGGTTCTCAACACACTAGACATGGATGACATGGCACATAAGGCGATGATTTAGACAATGAAATAACTAAGGAATATATCTTTCAGTTTTAGAAAGATTAATTCTTCCAAAGACTCATGAAGTTGACTCTAAGTCAAAATAAAGACCAATACTTCTTGCACTTCGATTCTCAAGGAGTTATACTACCCTACAAATTTGATGTTGACAATCTAATCAAGAAAGAAGAATGATCTGAAATGGAAATCATGAGGAAATAGACGGAAGACATGATGAAACATATGCAACACTTGTAAAAAGAGAAAGAAAAACCAAGCATGTCTTTCTCACTTGAGGATATATCCTCATTTCCTTTTGAAAAAGATCTATATATGTCTCCTTTTCTGCACAAGGTTGAATTTTCTAAATATGAGAAATATGATGGTAGAAAATATCCCCATGATCACATTAGGGAATTTTACGCACTTAGCATAGAATTATTGCATGAACCAACCTATCTAATGAGACTCTTTCCTAGGAGTCTTAGTGGTCAAGCTATGGAGTGGTTCACTAAACTATCTTCCCCTCTCAAATCATATGACTAGCTAGTGCAAATGTTCATCCAACAATATTCCTATTTAACATTCAACATACTATCACCATGCTTGATCTTTGCAACATAAAATAATGTCAAGGTGAATCATTTGTGTTCTTTCTTCAATGATGTCAAAAGCTATACTTGTGCTATCCCCGACAGATTCTTGAGATTGATAATATAGAAATATTTATCAACTCTCTAGTTCCTAAAATGAACTATGAGTTAGAGATACAAACTCATGTGTCATTCAATAAACTGATTGAAACATCTATTCGTAGAGAGGTTGCTTTTGTCCATAGGGATGATATCACACTTCAACAATCCAAATCCTCTTCTAACAACTAGCATAACAAAGACAAAAATTTTTTTTGGAAAAAAACTAAGGATGTCGTCAATGATAGAGTCATGGCTTCATCTTCACAATCTACCACTACTAAAGATCCAACGTTCAATTTATCAACTTCTCTGAAGGATAAAACTAAGAAGCCTTGGGATCCTAAGCCTAAGATAAACTTCACTCCTCTTGGAGAATCACTTGAGAATGGTTTGAAGACTCTCCTAACTAAAAGGATCATTACTTTTCCTAATAATTCAAGACCTTATGAACTTGAAATAAAGCCTAAATGGTGGAATGACAACCACTATTCTGATTATGATCACAATAAAGGCCATAAAACCAATGAATGTATGAAATTCAAGCATCTCATTCAGGATCTAACTAACAATGAGACTATTTTGGTAGACTCCCCACAAGAAAATAATGATCAAATGGATTTCAAGGATCCTTTTCTAAAATTTGGAAAAGGGGAATCTTCCAAGACCAAGGATAACAAAGTTTGCTACACCTATGATAACAATGATAATGTGATCAAAATTCTTGAATCTTCTCATCATATTAAAGGAAAAGCTAAATTTGAATCATCCAACATGGAAACCAACTCTCAAGTTACATCAAAAGAAGGATCATCTTCCTCCTCTACTCCTAAGAAGATTTCAATTTGAATAACTCAACCAACTACCCTATCGAGTGTATAGGATCTTAATCCATTTAATCAACCTCAACATACTATAGCTCAGATCTTGATGCTTAAGATACTTGACATCTCTCTTGATCATAAGAAGATTCTTGATCAAGCCCTTCTTGTGGAAAACATTCTTAGGGACCTTGACGTTGATAAGTTCCAATCCATGGTCAAGAACCTCGCTTCACCTACTTCTCTCACTTTCTTAGATGACACATATGTTAGTCACCCTCACAATAAACCCCTTGAAATTGAGGTCTCCATTGATCAGTTTAGAGTCAAGTGCATTTTGATAGATGGAGGTGTGAGTTTAAACATTTGTAGCTCTTGTTTCTCAGAGCATGTTGTTGATCCTAGATGAAAAATAACAATCAAAGAATATGATGAAGAGGAACTCTCTTCTAAAGGCATGGTAGTATTACCAATCAAAGTGGGTCCTATTTAGCGGGACATCATCTATCAAGTCTTGGATATTCCCTTAGCATAACTCTTGGGTTGTACTTGGATCCATGCTATGCAAGTTGTTCCTTCAACATACCATCACTGCATAAAATTGCCTCATAATGAAACTAAAATTACTATTCCTACAGATTCAACGTATGCTCACAATAATCCTAAATAGTTAGATCGATTGGTTCCTCACAATAAAGAAGGATCTCCCCCTAAAATAGAACCTCTATCAAATCATGGAAATAGAATACTTGTCAGACCTACTAGCATGAGAACCTATTGAGTGGGCACTTTCCCTCTCTCTTCAAAATCTTATATTAAATCATCTCCATCAACTACAATGCCTATTATTCATAAGGGTACTAGGATGATTAAAGCTACAATTCCCTTAGAGATAGAAAGCGATGAAAGTGCTACCTCACTCTTCAAGAACAAAGAGTCTGAACTAAAGGATAAACATACTGAAATATCACATGGAAATTATGGTATGGGCTACCATCTTATGTAGGAGATGGGACATGATGGAAAAATTCCTCTTAGAAAAGGAAAAGGTCTTCTTGAACCTTTACATGTTGAATTTAGAAATCTAAAGGACAAAACTGGTGTTGGTTATCATGAACATAAGATTAGAAAACCTAGAAACAATACTACTACAGATGAGGACTCAGATGATGAGGAAGAAGCATAAATATAGCCTTTGACTTATGAAAGGCTCTTACACATTAAGAATTCTAATCTAGATTATCAAGGAGAGCCTTATTTTCCTACTCAGGTACCTCAAAAACATAACCCTAGTCCTAATCAGTAAAACCTCATCCAAACTACTACTACTACTGTTACTTCCAAACATACTACTAACTCTAATCACACACATCTTCATTGGTGGAAACTAGCTGACATCTCCCACATCATGGATATGCCTTGGGGTATGACTACTCTAAACTAATCCACTACTCCTACTACTGAACAAGCTCTCTCTACTGAGAACACTCCTATAATGAATGATAGTGATGAAGAAAATCTGCCTCCTATAATATCTCTAACTCACTACATCAAATAGTACCACAATAGTGAAACAAACTTATGAGAGTATGAATGGGATTCCTTATCAGATGCTACTACCAAAATACTAGTTGATGGTATACATAGATATGCTCCTCCTACCAACTTTGAAAGAGGGGAAAGCTCTAACTCTCAAGATCAGGCTGATGATGATGATCCTTTCCACCCTTATGGGGAAATAATTCCTATGGATCCTAAGCCATCTACTCAAAGAAACACTTCAATTACTCCAAAAAATCATGGGTACATAAGACCCCATCCTATCATAGCTTCAAGGAATATAGGCATATCTAGAATTGAAATGGTTCCTATTCATGCACTTCTACCTCCTGAAGAAGGACCTAGTTCTTAGAATAGACAATCTTGGTTAGACTCACATAATAATCCTCTAAAATCATCTAACTCTCCTAGGAAAAATCTTGATCGACATCATTCTATGCAAGATAGCTTTCTTGATCTATCCGATTCATTCATGAACGGTGAGAATGATACCAATATCTTTTCACTTGAACCTTTTGACCCCTTATTCCCCTTCCTTAATGAATTAAGTGGCTCACCCACTTCTCATTCACCTCTCCATCTAAACCACTCATATCAACCTTATTCATCCATAATTCCTGAGTCTTCTAGAAGTAACTTGGATGTGCAACACAAAAATCAAAATCAATTTACATACAAAGGTCACCATGTCCCTATTGGACTACAACTAATTTGGAATCTGATTGAAGAATTTGTGGTTACAAGATCACTGAGGAGTTGCTAATTAGATATGTAATATGATTAAATTAGTATTATGTTGTCATTGATGTCAACTAGTTTGACAACACTTATCCTATAAGTTACTATACTGACACATCTGAGGAAAGGTGAAAGAGATGAAGAATACAGATATCTACATGAGGAAAGATGTACATGATAGATGAGGATAAGGAACACATTGAGTAACTTGTTGATGAGTCTATGACTTGATGATATTGACTTTATTATGTTGCATTCTTCTATGATGAAGTATAGAGCTGAAAGACACAAAGCAGTACTATTGGTAAATGAAGCATTTCTAGTATACACTGATGGAGTGTAGTGTATACAGATCACAGTATTAACTAAGTAGTGTTCACAAATGCATTTCTTTGTTAACCGAGTGGAACAGAATGAATTAAATGATTAGTTTAGCTGATAAGATTGATGAGCTAGCAAGAGTATAACATTGAGGTAACAGATATGTTTGTTACACAGATTGACGGCTGACAAAATTTAGGGAAGATCTAAAGGAGAAGATTGAAACATGTTATTGACACAAGTACCAAGAAATTTTGAAGCGAAAAAATCTATGAATGAGGTTAAGTGGAAAAATCTTATGGTGGAGAAGAAAATGATTTACTCGTATATATAAGAGAATAGAATTTCTTTATGAAACAGGCCGGAAGAAGAAGAAGCTGCAGGGATTATCGTGTGAACAAAGCTTCATGCATTTTGATCATATTGGTTAGTAAGAAATGAGTTGCAGAACAATTACTGAGCTACAAAGAGCAATTACCGACGAACAGTAAGTTGATACAGTATTGAATCTGAAGTGAAATATTGATCAGAAGGATTTGTATGACTAAATATTGATCTATAATCTGCAATTGAAGTTTTATTAAGGTAGGTCATTTACTGTTACATATTTAACCATTGTATATAGTCAAAATCTCTTAACCCAATGGACTTTTAAATTCTTATGATGTATCATTCATAGAATGAACATTGTTATCCTGTCAACCCCATAGTGAATGCTGGTTGGATGTTAACTTCTAGTCTAAAATCCTCTAACAAGATCACACCTGACACTATGTTTGTAACCTTTAACAGGGTTGGGTCTTAACCGACCTCACTTCAGAAGAGTGAACAATTTTGGGTTGCCGGTCCCAAGTGGTTTTTCCCTTTACAGGGTTTCCACGTTAAATCTCTTGTGTTATGTGTTGATTGTGATATTTGTTTTCTATCATTCTTTACATGTTACATGTTAGATTTGATCAGTAAACTATTTTAGCATTAGACTGTTAATTGATAAAAGTACAAACAATGAAAGTATTTAGTGCTTATCGATGAGCAGAAATAGAAGAAGTAATTTTGGGTTATACATTTTGTTTTGGGACACCGGATAACTGATTCACCCCCCTCTCAGTTATTCTAACAATTGGTATCAGAGCACTGGTTGCTTGGAACAGAGTTTTAAGGACTTAAGCATAAAGGTGTCAATATGTATAAGAGGGAAGTACCGAAATTGAACAAAGAGAACTTCGTAGTATGGCAAAGCGGAATGAAGCTGCACATATCTAGAATTGGGAACTCTACACTAGAGCTGATGGAGAATGGCTACATGCAACCGCCCACTGGTCCCTTAACTCTTGATCAATTGAAGGAAAAACATGAACACAATGTTACCATGATGGAACTTGCTGCTACCTGTACCGACACTGAATTTGAAGATATCAAAACATGCATGACTGCCAAAGGAATGTGAGATAAATTGGCACAAATATACAGTGGAGATCTAAATGTCAAAAGAGCTCGAGCTGAAAGTCTGAGAGGTCGATTTGATGATATGAGAATGAAAGAAGGTGAGAACATTGTCCAATATTAAAATAGACTCAAAGAGGTGGTACATGCTATTAGAGCATCTGATGGAGTGATTGATGATGAAACGGTGATAAGCAAGATTCTCAGAACTTTGCTACCGGTTTATGCAATCAAGATTTCTGCAATTCATGAAACAAGAGCTACATCCAACCTTACTCTTGACACTCTGATTGGTAAACTTACAACCTTTGAATTAAACAATTTTGATAACAATGTTGTTCCTTCTCTTGAATCCACTTTCATGTCTACTCTGAAGATTGGAAAGTCTAGCAAGAATAGTAAAAATTATGATAGTGATGACAATACCGATGATGAACTTGATGAGCTTGAAGCACTTATGGCCAGAAGATTTCCCAAAGTAAAAGGAAGGTATAGAGGTAAGATACCTTTCACATGCTTTAATTGTCAAGAAGTCGGTGACATCACTGCTAGATGTCTATAGAAGAAAGATGATGATAGATCCAAAGACCAATCTGAAGGAAGCTATGGGAGAAGAGTCAACAGAGGCTACTGACACTACAACAGAGACAACCAAGACAAAAAAGGTAAAAAGGTATGTTACATAGCCGAAGATATTGAAATTGAATCTGATTCTGATGATGATATAGAAGTTGTATTTGTGGCTATGAAAGATGACTCAGAAGAGGAAGAGAAACATGAACAGACAACACTGATCTTTAAAGTAAGTAGAAATGATACATGGATCATAGACAGTGGCTGTACACATCATATGACAGGTGATGTAGAGAAGTTTGATCATCTTGTTGAATATAATGGAGGATCTATGAGAATGGGAAATGATGCACCTCGTGTGGTAAGAGGTAAAGGTTCACTAATGATCAATGACAGATTACAATGTGAAAATGCATATTGGGTAGATGGACTAAACTATAATTTGTTAAGTGTGGCCCAGCTGAACAATTTAGGCCACCGACTGGCTTTTGAGAGCAAAAAGGTGAAGATCTATGATGATGGAGGAAGACTTGTCAGAACTAGTACACAATCTAGAGGTAATCTATTCTATCTTGATATGGATCAGTCTTCTTGTTTGTTAATAAAGGATGAAGATGCTTGGTTGTGGCACATAAGGTTATGCCATGTGAACTTTGACAACATGATCAAGATTAGTAAAAATGAAAGAGTTAGAGGATTGCCTAACTTGACAAAACTTGATCATGTCATGTGCCATGAATGTCAAAAAGGTAAGATGACTAAGTCCAATTTTAAAAGAAAAGACTATTCAACAAATAAGATACTTGAGTTGGTTCATACCAACCTATGTGGTCCTATGAGAACTCAGAGCTGATCTGGTGATAGATATTTTATTCTTTTTGTTGATGATTATACTAGACTGATGATTGTTATGTTCCTGAAAGAGAAATCTGAAGCTTTCAAAATGTTTAAGTGGTATAAAGCTAAGGTAGAGAAAGAAACCAAAAAAGAAATAAAATCTTTAAGATCTGATAGAGGAGGTGAATTTATCTCTGATGAATTTACTAATTTTTGTAATGAGCATGGAATCAAAAGGAAAGTATCTGCACCGAGGACACCTCAGCAAAATGGTATTGCTGAAAGGAGGAATAGATCTATAATTGACTATGCTAGAACATTGATGATACAAAAGAATGTTGCTTAGACATACTGGAGGGAAGCTGTCAGTACAGCTCTGTATGTTCTTAACCGAGTACAACTAAAGAAGGACTCCAACCAAACACCTTATGAACTATGGTTTGGACACAAACCTACTATAAGTTATTTCAAAATTTTTGGAAGTAAATGCTTTATTTTGAAAGATGAGAGAAATGGAAAATTTGATTCTAAAGGAGATGAAGGAATATTTTTGGGATATTCCACTACAAGTAAAGCATACAAATGTTTGAATAAGGCTACAAATAAGATAGTTGAAAGTACTAATGTTCATGTTGATGAGTTTGATGACAAGTACATAGAGGAAAGTACAAAGGAACCAGAAGACTATGGTAGATTCACTTATATTGAACATCCAGAGTATCTACCGACACCACAAACTGTGTCAACTGGTCAGCAGGGAAACAATATAGGACAACAGACAACACAAACTGAGGAACAAGATGGAGCTATCGAGCAAGATAATGACCCTGAGTAGGATGAGAAAGAAAGGAGAAACCAAGTTTTGGCTAGTTTTGTAAGAAGACATCATCCTAAGACACAAATCATTGGAGACGGACATGCTGGAATGCAAACTAGAAGCAAAACAAGACAAGGTACATTTTTTATTTGTGAATTTGAACCTAAAAATGTGAAAGTTGCATTAGAGAATGAAGAATGGGTTAATGCAATGAAGGAAGAAATAGAGAAAATAGAGAAGAAAAAAACTTGGTCCCTAGTACCCCGACCAAAAGATAAAAATGTTATCGGTACTAAGTGGATATACAAGAATAAATCGAATAAAAATGGTGAAGTCACAAGAAATAAAGCTAGATTAGTATGCAAGGGATATGCACAGGAAGAAGGCATTGACTATGGTGAAACATTTGCACCTGTTGCTAGATTAGAGGGAGTTATAATGCTACTTGCATATGCTATACATAAGAAATTCAAAGTCTGTCAAATGGATGTGAAGTCAACATTTTTAAATGGTATACTTGAAGAAGAGGTCTACATTGAACAACCTGAAGGATTTGTTGATCCTGACCATAAAGACATGGTATGTAGATTACATAAAGCTTTATGTGGTTTGATGCAAGCACCGAGAGCATGGTATGAAAGACTGCATACTTACTTGTTAAGTATTGGATTTGTTAGAACAAGTGAAAACATCAATCTATATGTGAAAGGTGATATTGATGATACTATTATCATTGCTGAAATATTTGTTGATGATATTATCTTTGGAGGCTCAAATCTTGTCTGCAAGGCATTTGCTAATGAAATGCAAAATGAATTTGAAATGTCTATGTTCGGAGAGATTAAGTTCTTTCTTGGACTACAAGTGATTCAGCAGAGTGATGGGATATTCATCACATAATCTAAATACATAAAGGAAGTACTAAAGACATTTTGCATGGAAGATGCTAAACCTGTGGGAACACTGATGGCTACTGGATGCAAATTGACAAAGGAGGATGAAACTACAGAGGTAAACCAAACACTCTACCGATCCATGATTGGTAAGTTAATGTATGTAGTTCATAGTAGACCAGATATAGCACATTTTGTGGGAATTGTTTCAAGATTTTTTGCTAATCCTAGAGAATCACACATGATAGCTACAAAAAAGATCTTAAGATACTTGAAGAAAATAGAGAATTTTGGATTATGGTATCCTAAGGAAGGGAAGTTTGAACTGAAATTTTACACCGATGTTTATTGGGCTGGAAATGTGGATGATAGAAAAAGCACCACCGGAGGAGCATTTTTCTTTGGTGAAAGACTTGTGAGATGGACAAGTAAAAAGTAGGCTTGTATTTCTTAGTGTACAGCTGAAGCAGAATATGTTCCTGCTACTACTAATTGTTCAAACATTGCATATATCAAACAAGTGTTGGAAGGAATGAATGAGGTAATCACTGACCCAGTGATTATATATTGTGACAACAGTAGTGCTATTAATATTTCAAAACATCCTGTGATGCACTCTAAGATAAAGCATATATCTATTAAGTATCATTACTTAAGAGAACAAGTGCAAGAGAAGAAAGTGAAGTTAGAATTTGTCACATCTAAAGAACAACTTACAGATATTTTTACAAAACCCCTACCGAAGGACACATTTGAATACTTGAGGACTAGACTTGGGGTTTGTCCTGTATCTATCGGTCACTAAGGTGATCTGGTTGTTGCATTAGCCTATTTTTTTTCAGAAGATCATTCATGTTGATGCAGCATAGTTCACACTTTGAATCATGTTCAAGGTTTTGATTAAGTTTGTGAACTTGAACCGATTGGAATATCAATATTCAGAGATACAGAGGAAGGCAGAATTGTTTGTTTATTTGTTTCTTTGGCATTGCTATCAAAGGTAGAGATATACAATATGAAATGAAAAGGGGAGAGATAACCAATATGAAAAGGAACAAGCACTGATGGGAATTATCTAAGAGAGAGACAATCTGAATGAGACAGAGTATTGAAGATCAGTTACAAAGAACAGAAGCAGGAACAGGAGAACTGAAAAGATCACAACTGCAGAATGGTAAAGCTGTACTATTTAATGTTGTTTAGTAATGTAGTGATTAAACATATTAAGTCTATTCAACTTACAACATTTTGTTCACAAAGTTGTAGAATATATGTTTGGTATGTGTATGGTACATTTCATATTACTTGAGTTGCCATCAATGCCAAAGGTAGAGATTGTTGGACTACAACTGATTTAGAATTTGATTGAAGAATCTATGATTACAAGATCACTGAGGAGTTGTTGATTAGATATGTAATATGATTAAATCAGTATTATGTTGTCATTGATGTCAACTAGTTTGACAACACTTATCTTGTAAGTTACTATACTGACACATCTGAGGAAAGGTGAAAGAGATGAAGAACATAGAAATCTACATGAGGAAAGATGTACATGATAGATGAGGATAAGGAACACATTGAGTAACTTGTTGATGAGTCTATAACTTGATGATATTGACTTTATTATGTTGCATTCTTCTATGATGAAGTATAGAGCTGAAAGACACAAAGTAGTGTTGTCGGTAAATGAAGCATTTCTAGTATACACCAATGGAGTGTAGTGTATACCAATCATAGTATTAATCAAGCAGTGTTCACTGATGCATTTCTTTGTTAACCAAGTGGAACAGAATGAATTAAATGATTAGTTTAGCCGATAAGATTGATGAGTTGGCAAGAGTATAACATCGAGGTAACATATAATGTTTGTTACACAGATCGATGGCTGACAAAATTCAGTGAAGATCTAACAGAGAAGATTGAAACATGTTATTCACACAAGTACTGAGAAAGTTTGAAGCGGCAAAATCTATGAACGAGGTTAAGCGGCAAAATCTGATAGTGGAGAAGAAAATGATTTACTCATCTATATAAGAGAACAAAATTTCTTTATGAAACATGCTGGAAGAAGAAGAAGTTGTAGGGATTATCACATGAACAAAGCTTCATGCATTCTAATCATACTGGTTAGTAAGAACTGAGATGTAGAACAATTACTGAGCTACAAAGAGCAATTATTGACAGATAGTAAGTTGATACAGTATTGAGTCTAAAGTGAAATATTGATTAGAAGGATTTGTATGGACTAAATATTGATCTGTAATTTGCAATTGAAGTTGTATTAAGGTAGGTCATTTACTATTACATATTTAACCATTGTATATAGTCAAAATCTCTTAACCGAGTGGACTCTGAAAGTCTTATGATGTATCATTCATAGAATGAACATTGTTATCCTGTCAACCCCATAGTGAATGCTGGTTGGATGATAACTTCTAGTCTAAAATCCTCTAACAAGGTCACACCTAAAAATGTGTTTGTAACCTTTAATAGGGTTGGGTCTTAACCGACCTCACTTCAGAAGAGTGAACAATTTTGGGTTACTGGTCCCAAGTGGTATTTCCCTTTACAGGGTTTCCACATTAAATCTCTTGTGTTATGTGTTGATTGTGATATTTGTTTTCTATCATTCTTTACATGTTACATGTTAGATTTGATCGGTAAACTATTTTAGCATTAGACTGGTAATCAGTAAAAGTATAGATATTGAAAGTATTTAGTTCTTACCGATGAGCAGAAATTGAAGAAGTAATTTTGGATTATACATTTTGTTTTGGGACACTGGATAACTGATTCACTGGACTACAAAGAAAAGAGAAATACTCAAAAGACCACAAAGGTCCTCAAATTAAAAAAGAAAATCAAAACAAAAATAAATCTCTAAGTCCATCATAAAACAATTGCAATCAAAAAAATCTCAAAGAAAAGAAAAATCAAAAGCTATGTGGATTCCCAAGCTAAAAGATTTGGATATAAAAGAAAAATTAAAGTTTCCATTCAAACTTCCAAATTCTTATGACTCACTTCATTACACCATCATTGCCTCTCATACTTCACACTCTCCACTCCATCTTACCTTTCCCAAATGTGTATTTTGGTATATCCTCATTTCTAATGACATGACTAAGAGAAATCTAGATCGTGCTCTCCCTAAGTGTTTAGAACGTAGGAAATACGACAAATGGTTTAGATACGTCCATGAGGATATTTATGGGTCTAACTTGAATGATCCTTCCCTAAATATGGACCTCTCAACAGTTGGACACTATTGGTTAGATACTCATATCACTACTACAACATCTAGTTTTGAAACTTCTCAACTGGTTACTACTACAAATGGAAGTTTTCTCAAAGATGCTCTCAACACTCTTCCTCTACAATGGTCCCACAACTAAGATTTTTTCTCCTATACAACAATCTATGATCCTAATTTTTTTAAAAAAATTGTAAACTGTCATGAAAAAATACAAAAAAAAAATATATCACAAAATCCAAAAAAATAGAAAAAGAGAAAACTTGTCCCAAGTGGTGAAACCTGGCAATAGGTGCTACTTGTAATTAGTGCTCCATCTATCAACACATGTCTGATCTCTTGTCTCTCTTCATCCATATCTCTCATCATTTCCTTGTGTCATCTTGGGCTAGAACTTGTCTGTGTCTTGTCCTTGATTCTCATCTTCCACCTAGGGACAATCATACACTTATTTGAGTTTTCAGTGCTTTACCTCTTGGTCAACCTTTTGCACTTAACTTGAGTCAGTTTATCAGTCCTTCCCATTGGACACTTTATTGCTGACACTAATTGGTGTTTCTCAACACTCCCATCCTTGAGTGTTTCTTAACACTACCAATTTGGACATCGATGTGTTTATTAATAGATATCGGACCTTGCACTATCTCCACTGTGCACTTGAACTTTGACACTAGCACAAAGGTTTTTCCTTAACACCCAGCACCAATTACATCCTAGAAAAATAAAAAAAATTGAGATATACTAAATTATTTTGTTGTGTGTTGTTCGTTATTATTAATTTCTTCTTTCTATGTCTTCTAAGGTCACTCGACTATGTCTACTTGACTAGAGATTTAGGATTGGGGCCATAACATATTTTCTTTGATTTCTACTACTGGTGTGATTTTAATGATCCTACACTGTCTAATAAACTAAGTGTTTGTGATAAGAGCCTACATCATGATTGGAGCAGCACACATACCGTGACCCTCTTTATTAAAACACTTAGGTGAGGTTGGCATTACCTCCTTGTCCTTTTCTTGTGTGTAGCATGCACGACCATACTCATGGTTATCATGGCACTTATGATTCGATACTAGTATAATCTTTCAACATTAACTTGGAAATCATGTTCAGGTCATCTCAACGCTTATGTCTCGACACTTACATGTGTTTTCTACATCTCATTCGATACAATCCTATTCATATTTTCATGGTGTCTCTAACACTAGTAAAGTTTGTACTGACCTCCGATGTCCTAAATGCTCAAATTGTGAAAAATAATGGCTACAAGATCAGTGACTTAACTACTCCAAAAGTCTTAGGCTACATTTCATTCTAGGCATGCATTTATCTTTGCATTTCTAGTTCTCTTGAGATGAGATTTATTTTCTTCCTCTATGCTGAGGTATTTGATTGCAAACCTTATCTTTGATCCTATTTTTGGGATCAAAATTGAAATTACAATCTTCTGATGTAGTTGACTACTAACGCTATCACTTGTTACTTTCTTCCACTTTCTTTCCTAGGTCTTTGAGGCTTATCTTCTCCCCTTGCTCCTTATTTCCATTTCAATCTTGAGGGGGCATGACAATATGGAAAATATTTTCATCGATCAAATCTCCTAATCTACAAATCTAGTAATCAAACCAAATCTTAAATTGATCAAGTCAACCAAGACTAAACATCATCACTTGGGGCATCTCAGCTTCATCACTTCATATGAAGTAGTTGAGATTATCCATATCTTCTTTCTAAAAGAGTGTTGTCATCACTTCATAAGAGTTCAATCAGACATGAATCTTTTTGATCTTTTAGGGCTAGATACTCTCAGTCTCATCGCTTCATAATAGGCTAGATACTCTTGTCTTGCTTATCTTTCTTCATTCAATCAGGTTCAGAGTTTTATTTCTATCAGCTACCTTGACATCATCTTTATTTGATGCAGGATAGGCAAGGAGGATCCAATTAAAGATAGTCCTTAGACGTAGCCAATCACCACAATGAAAAATAACACAACACAATAATTGTTTCAACTGAATTTTCACTAACATGCCCAGATGTAAGGCCTTCCCAGTTAGGGCCAATTATAATAAGAAATAGTTCTGCAAGATCGAAAAAGATCCAATCCAAGTCTAGCTAGTCTAGCTCTGAAAAAAATTAGCAACTGATGGAAACCCTAAGGCAGATCTAAACTTGAGCTCACAAGCCACCAAGCAATCTCCTTGTCCCCAAGAAAAAAACCACTAGCTCTGCTATTAAAAACTATCAAAAATCAATTTGATGTTCAAGATCTTGCAAGATCCAAATCTAGCTTCTATCTCCCAATTTGATCATGTCGTAAACAACTACCCAAACACTCCTTAAATACTAATCTTCATCCACAAGTCATCTGGATGACATAATTAACTCCCACAAACAAATATTAAATGCAATACAAGTCAGCTTACAAATAGCCTTACAATTATTTAATTCTCCATGTCATCCTCTAGATCTACATAGGAGAATACAACCAAAGATACCAACAATAAATGCACTAAGTTGGCCAACCAAATCACCAAGAACTCCAATCGATAAACCAGAACTATCGAGTGCCAAAGAAATAACTGAGCACCAGTGAAACAACCGACCAAGCCAAGCAACATTGAGCAACACAGGCATCATCGAGCGTAAGTTCCACCAAGCACAAAAGCTTCATCGAGTTCCTTCAATGACTGAGCTTCCTTCAATAACTGAGACCATTGGTTAAAGCTGCAACCGAGTACCATAGAACCAAAACAACACACCCCCATGAAGATTCACTGAGTATCCTAGAGTTTCCCTGCACCAGACACCCTAGGTTTGAAAAGATGTTCATATGCTTGAAGAACATCTTCCAAGATTTAGTACATAAACCCTAAACTGGTTCTTCACATACAAGTCCTCCAACTTTTCAGCTTGCATACTCTTCCACTTTAGTTTCCTCTATCTCTTCAAGTATTTCCTTGATAACACATAGGTTTTTTCTCCATACTGATCATCCATCCTCTTAGGATCTACCAACTCAATTCAACTACCAATACTCAGACTCCTCCTACTGAGTGTTGTATCTAGCAAAGGCATCAGGGAAAACTTCTTGTCATCCTTCTCAATATTAAACACATTCTTCACACAATCATACATATCTTTACAATCATATTGCGAAGGCCTACTGAGAAATAATGACAACTATTCATCTCCACAATATCACATAATAGAAGATCCTTATACTAGACAATTTGAACATCAACAAAGCACTATTCTCCTACTTCTAGAGCATGATCATTTTGTAACCAGCCAATCCTATAAGGATAAGGATGATTCATTATATTCAAACCAAGTTTCCAAACCATGTCCTTAGCAACAAGGTTATTAGTACTACCACTGTCAATAATAACATCACAAAGTTTACTTCCAGACTTGCACTGAGTCCTGAACAAGTTACTCCTCTAACAAGGTTCCTCCTTTGTACTGAGCAATGTTCGCCAAACTAGCAAGCTTTCAAATTCAGGTTCATTATGAATGTTATCATTCACCACAGCAGTTCATCGGTCACCAAGATTCTTTTGTGTACACTCAAAATAATAGTGTCCTTCTTCACCATAGTTATAATTGTATGTGACTGAATGTGACCTCTAAATCAGGCACAACACAACATGGTCATTATTCACTTGATAGAATTTGGGAGAGAGTATGAAGAAGTCAATCCAAATTCCATGGTGAGGTGACCTGTTGCCTCCTATGTGAATGGGGTGTTTGAATACTCTCAGAAAGAGAGCCAACAGCTGGGAGACCAATTCAACAATGGAGGATTTGAAAGAAAATATAAAGATGAGCAAGATGAAATTAATCTAAGATGAAGTGCAATTTAATCTAAGAATGAGGATGCAATTAATCTAAGAGCTTGAAAATAAAGATGAGATGCAACTTAATCTAAGAACTTGAAACAAATATGATATTAAACTAAGAACAAATAAGCAAATTTAGTCTAAAATGTGATGCAAAGATTATACTAATAATGAGATATTAATCTAATAAATGCAATAAAAAGCTTTGAAAACAATGAATCAAATGAGACTAAAAAATGCCTATAGTGTAGATGCTCTAAAAAATTGCTTTTTTCTAATGAAGAAAAAGAGCCCAAATAAATAGAAGAGCCAAGAGGAGGAGGAAGAGTTTCTTGATTCGAAACTCCTGACCCTTCATATCCCTTTTGGGACAAATAAGCATGAATTACTTTATTAAAAGAATGGAAAATGCCACATGAGGACCTTTCGAAGATCTCAAATTATTAATTCAAGAAAAGGTGTCCATTCAAATAACAAGCAATTAATTAATTCCTTTTTGATGTGTAATTAGCCAAAGGGGTAGATTGTAATTTAATTCAAAGTGCTTAGGACTTTAGAACTAAATTAAATTATCATAAAGGTAATTTAGCTAATTAAAGTCAAGGACTTTAGGAATTAATATTAATATTTGATTATTGCAATTTATGGTCTTTGCAATTGACATCAAGTCAAATTAAGTTAGGTAGGAGAGAGAAAATTGCCTAGGGAACTAGGACTTTGGTGATGTAAAATTGAGATAATGCACCAAAATTCATGAAATTAAATAGGTGCCAATTTTGGGGTATTACATTTGCCCCTCTTTGAATTGATGTGCAAACAGTGCATTGATTCAAAGAATAGTCTAAAGTGACAGATGAAAGTAGGTCAAAGCATGAATTTTATGAAGTCTAAGTTAGATTGCGAAGACAACAGTCTTAGAAGAGAACCAGAATCGGGGTTAGATTGCCCCAATACCAATTGATGAAGATGCAGATTTAGGACTATCTTTGAATCAGGGTTAAATTGCCCCGATACAAAGCTTAGTCCTCTGAGACCTGGGTTAGATTGCCTAGATAATGGTCTAAGAGAGATTTCGAGAGCCATCTCCAGAATGAAGCTTGACTCCTAGGGATTAGGGTTAGATTTCCCCGATACCCAAAAGATTTCAAGAACCATCTCCAGAATGAAGAGTGATCCTCGAGGATCTGAGTTAGATTGCTCAGATACCTAAGAGATAGATTTCCAGATGACAAGATGTGAGGCATGAAGATGCCCTTAGCAATGAGGACTGATGATTCAAATCAGACTGATTCAAGAATAGATTCGACAAGATTCAAATGATGTAATCATCCTGCCCCCTCGAGAGCGAAATTGAAAGATGACATGTCAGAAGGATGATAAACAACAAGAGATTGTAGAGAAAAAGCAATTAGACTAGAGTCGCGAAGCTACAAAAGTGAATCGAAACAAAGCAGAGGTCTTGTTGACCAAGTTTGACCATGGTTGACCAAATTTTGACTAGGGTTGACTTGATGAAAAGAAGAAAAGATTTGAGAACATGATGCAAAGATGAGGATCTAGCAGGAAGATGACACCAGAAGGCTGATTGCACAAGCATCTGATCCAGAAGGAGTCCAATATTTAAAACATAATTTCGAGCTAGCTAGAGATGTCAGATTTTGATTTCGATCCTGAAAAAGGATGCAGCCAAGATGAGACTAGGACAAAAGATGAGAACCTTTGATGAAGTAGATCCAGAAGAAAGCAATCAAGAGAGCAACAAGAAAGCGCTCCAAATGCAAGCCTAGAATGAAAGATGCAAGTCTAAATGCAGGCCTAGGATGAACAAATGCAATCCTCAAGACTTGGCTATTGGACTCATCATATTTATCATCATTGAGTTTGTTTAAGCATGGGACAATCGCAAGATGCCATACAATTCTCCCCAACATGAGAATATGAATATGACATAAGTCTTAAATTTGTCAGAATGAGGTGTAAGCATTAAGGCACAAGAAGCCAGAATGACCTGAACACCTATTCCTTTTAATTTAGCAAGTTAACATAAGCATCAAAGCATAAATGCTAGAATGACCTGAATGTCTCTTGCAAAAAAACACACCAAACATGTGAGAGATCTTTCTTTTGCCAAAGAGTGCTCGCAGTGACCCCTACGTTCACTTAGCAAGACGAGCATTAGCAATTTCACCAGTAGCAGAAAGAAGTCACTCAAAAGACAAGGAGAAGAACCAACCTCACCAAGGAATCCATATAAAAGGAGTCGAGGTACGCATGGCCATCCAATATGAGATGAAGGCTCTTACAAATGGACACCCCTCTTATGTAGATTTCTTGGATCATTAGAACTAAACCAGCAAGCAAAAAACAAAGAAAAGATAATGCCCCCAGTCTTTGCATTTCTCAGTCAAGAAAGACATCTTAGATTCACTCGAGGGGAAATGATAAAGCAAAAAAACAAGCAAGAGAAAAGATTAGTACACTACATAGGAACACACAAAGAGTTTTAGTTTAGTTTACGTTTGTGTTCAAGTGGATTGAATTTGAATCGGAAGTGAACAACATTCAAAGTCTCAACGGGATAGCGATAGCAGACAGACACAGTGGAAAACCACTGGTGACCATCGCGAGAGACAAAGTCTCAAGAAAATATCAGGAAGCTAATAAAGTATTAGCAAGAAAACATAGTGAGAACCACTAGTGATCGATATGAGAGAAATCCTCAAAGCAAGAAATCTCATAGATAGTAGCAAAACATCAGCAAGCAGACACAGTGAGAACCACTGGTGACTGATGTAAGGGAGAAATCCCAAAGAAGAGAGATCGAATGAAAGCTAGGTATCAGTAGGCAAGCACAGTGGGAACCACTGGTGACTGATACACAAGAGACTCTCAAGGAGAGAAATCTCAAAAGTAGCTAGGCATTAGCAGGCAGACACAGTGAGAACCACTGGTGACCAATGTTCAAAAAGAGTTTCCGAAAGCGATAGGACAATGCCCCCTAGACCAGCTAGGTGCCCCCAAGTGTGAACCAGTTCCAATCTATGAAGAGTCAAGAAAAATCTCAAAGACACTGAAAGCAAGGCATGAGCTGGAAAACTAAAGCAGGAAACAAACTAAAGCAGGAAAGCGGGAAAGCAAACTAAAGCAGGAAACTAAGAGCCAAGCGATGCTAAGATGAGATGCAGCTTTAGGAAACAAGAGGTGCCTATTTACCAGGTTTTCACCATCTTGGAAAAGATTCTATTTTTACTACCATGACACCTGTTTACCAGGTTTTCATCAATGGCACATTTTTTCCTTTTTCAATTTTTTTAATTTTTTTTAATTTTTGAAATTTTCTATTTTTTTTTGTATTTTTCACATTTTCTATTTTTTTTGTATCATCAAGGCCCCTGTTTACCAGGTTTTCACCAAGATAATAGATACATCAATGCGCCTGTTTGCCAGGTTTTCACTAAGATGATGATTTTTTCAGGACATTTTGCAATTTTTAGGATTTTTGCAATATACCATTTTTAGGATTTTTTCAGGACCAATAAGTATGTACATGAGCACATAGAGAATGTTAGTTGTAGAACTTCTTTGGATGAAGAGCATTGATGGGCTCTTTGAGTTTCTCTCCTTCAGTGGTGATCTCTGGAAACATAGTCATTTGTAGTAGTAGCCAGCTGAGAAGTTGCAGAATCAGAACCAGATGTTGTAGTAGTAATAGGAGAGCCAACCAGTAGTGTCCAATAGTCAAGAGATCCATAGTCAAGGAAAGAGCACTTAAGTGAGACCCACAAATATCCTCATGGACACACCTTAACTCTTCGTCAAATTTCCCACGCTCTAAATGATTAGGGAGAGTACATTCTAGATTTCTCTTAGTCATGTCATTAGCAATGAGGAGATGCTGATATGCACTTTGGGACAAGGCAAGATGGAGTGAAGAGGGTAAAGTATGAGAGGCAAGGGTGATGGAATGGAGGGAAGTATGATAATTTTGGAAGCTTGAATGACAACTTTGATTTTCCTTTTTTTGGAATCCACATAGCTTTTGAACTTTTTCTTCTTTACTTTGAGGTGCTTTTGATGACAACACCTGTAAGATGGATTTCAAGATCCATTTTTTATTTATTTTCTGGCTTTTGATTGTCTTCTTCTCTTTGAGGACCTTTGCGGTCTTTTCAACACCTCTATTGCTTTTTTCTTTCTTCAGAGTCACATGTCGATTAGATGGAACATGGTGACCTTGAGATATAAGTGGATTCTTATTATTTTTGTTTTTATGTTGCACATCCAAGCTACTTCCAAAAGACTCAGGAATTGTGGATGAAAAAGGCTTATATGACTGGTTTAGGTGGAGAGATGGAGATGGAAGTGGACGGGCCACTTTTCTAGGAGATGAAGGGGGAAGAAAAGTCAATGGGATGGGCTCAAGTGCAAATATATTAGTATCATCCTCATCATTCATGGATGCATCAGATAGATCAAGAAAGTAATCTTCCATAGAGCGTTGTCGATTGTGAGTCATCCTAGAAGAGTCAGATAGGTTTGGAGGAATATTATGTGAGCCTAACCAAGATGGTCTATTCCAAGAGTCAAGTCCCCTTTCAGGTGGTAAGAGTGCATGAATAGGAACCATTTCAATTTTGGATCTTCCAATATTCCATGAAGTTGTAACAGAATGGGGTCTTACATACCCATGATTTGCTGGAACAGTAGGAGTATAGCTTGGAGTAGATGGCCTAGGAGCCATAGGAATGATCTCCACAGGAGGGTGGAAAGGATTGTCATCAATAGCTTGATCTGGAGGATCATAACTTTCTCCTCTTTTTGAGTTCTTAAGACTAGCATATAAGTGCATAGCATCAACTGGTATTTCTATTGTAGCATTTGATATAGAGTCCCATTTAGCTAGAGACATAGTCGGAGGCCGACTTTCTTCATTGTTGTCATCTAACATAGGAAGTGTTTCTTTAACAGTAGGATCTTGTTCCATAGTAGAAGTAGCAGAGTAATCTAGAATAGGAATACCTTGAGGCATACCCAAGAGGAGGGAAGCATCCAACAATTGCTCTCAATGAGTATGTGCGCCATTGGAGTTGGCAATAGTAGGAGTCTATTCAATAGCAGAAGTGGTGGAACAATCTAGAATAGGCATACCTTGAGGCATACCCAAGATAAGGGAAGCATCCAATAGTTTCTCCCAGTCAGTATGTGTATCATTGGAATCAGCAGTAGTAGGATTTTGTTCAACAGTAGAAGTGGTATAACAATCTAGAATAGGCATACCTTGAGGCATACCAAAGATAAGGGAACCATCCAACAGTTGCTCCCAATTAGTATGTGTGCCATTAGAGGCAGTGACATATTCAGTAGTAGCTACAGTAGTAGAAATCTGTTCAGTAGAGTGTATAAAATCCTCCTGGTGAGGACCAAGATCATGTTCTTGAAGCACTTGAGAAGGTAGATAAGACTCTTTCTGGTAGTCTAAATCAAAATTTTGATCATTCAAAGGTCTTTCATATGTCATAGGCTGAATCTGAGTTTCTTCATCATCTAAATCTGCATGTGAGTGCAAGATGCAGCTAGGTTGGTCAAGCTCATAGCTCTGATAGCTAATACCAAATCTGTCTTCAGAAGGTTCCTCACAGGAATGTGGAGATGGAGGGAGAGATGTCAATGTCGACATGGACTCAATTTGATATTCTCCCATGCCAATATCTTTGATCTTTAGGGTCTTTTCTATTTCTTTTAGCTTGGCATCATAGAACTCAGTAGATTCTCTATTGGTGGGAACAAAACTATCTATCACTTGGGTAAGCATCTTAGCAGAGCAAGTATTTAGGCTAGCACTATTTTCAATGAGGAGGTGGGGGACACGCTCGGGACCTATCATAACTTTAGTGTGCAGGAGAGGATTATGCAGGTGGCTCAGCAAGTGATCGTCTTCCTCAGAGAATGGTAAATAATGAGGTGAGGTCAAATGGCCCACCATAGATTGAAACTGGTCGAGATTGAGATCTTTGGGGATGTTTGGCTTGGTGAGGGCTTTATCCATAGATAGTTTTGGTCCAGATGTCAAAGGTTCGGGACCTTTGAGAACAATCTTTGCATGAGATCGAGGGATAGCATTCGCACAAGCTGGAGATTTTGTGTAGTTATAAGAGGGAGGTGCAGGGCCTCGTAAGACAAAGGGAGTTTTGGGTTTAGGAGTATCCTCACTCCCTGGAGCAATGATCATGGAATAGTGAGAGAGCCAAGGTTTTTTTCTAGCAAATTATGAAGGCGGTTGAGCTTCTATCGTAGCCTTCTCAGTGGCATTGACTATTTGCATGCTAGAGCTAAGATTAAAGACAGACTTTGAGGGTTTTGGCATCACATTGTCAACAACCCTGTCATTCATAACATCTATGTTTTTGTTGACAATCTTATCCCTATCCTTGTTTGAGGGAGAAGGTCCTTGCTTCTTGTCTTTGTTCAAAGTCAATTCTCCCTTCTTGACCATAAATGCTTCTATCCTCACAGCCCACCTAATCATATTGTCAAAAGTGAGGGGACCTCGTAATCATACTTGGTATCCAAAATTTGGGACAAGATTGTCCAAGAAGATATCAAGCTTTTCAGACTCAGGTAATTCATGCGGATACTTCGTGCATAGTTGTCTCCATCTCTAGAGAAATGTTAAGAGAGGCTCCCCTTGTCATTGTTTCAAATTATGAAGGTCTCGGATGTTGACCCAATATTGAATATTGTGGGATTGATCATAACTCTTGTCATTTTGAGACTGACCATGACCTTGGTCATTTGGAGATTGCTTATGACTAGCGCTAAATTTATCTACCCTTAGGAAGGGGAATGGATCTGCCATATTGTTGGTAGTATTTTGAGAGATTGTGAAAGAGTCGATAGGTTCAAAAGAATCAAAAGGTTCAATTTTAGAAAGTGACCCTTCAGAGTCTTACTAGTCTTGAAACAATGGGTTATAATATTCTTGAAATAATAAGTTAGACTGTATCTGAAACAATGGATTGTAATACTCTTGGAATGAGGAGGAATGTGAGGATCTCTCACAAAGTTTAAATTTCATAACAAATTTAGGATGACCTATGTCTCGATTACGAGGTTTACTTTGATCTTAATCAGCGTTCTGAATGGGATAAGTCTTGCCACTTCGATTCGTGACAGTCATAGATGAAGATGTAACAAGTAAAGATTCAGGATAAAGCTAGACTCTATCTCTAAGATAACGAAAAGGAGATAAATGGCTAGAATAGCCAAGATGCAAGATGAACCTGGTACAAATTGTCAAAAAGAGATGGCTAGAACAGCTGAGATAAGACAATCGCAACGCAAGGTACAAGAGCACAATGAGATAAGGTAGACTAATGAGAGACAATATGAGTCAAAGCAAAGATCGATTGATTCCTAACTCAAGACAACCAATTTTTGATAGTGAACGACAGGAAAATAGAAAAATAGATCACAGACAAAAAGGCAGATCAAATTTATGTCATTGATCAAGCACATAAGACAGCAATCAAGGATTTCAAGCAAACAGTCTTCAAGCAATGGGCAAGGGACAAAGCAACCTTGCGCATGAACAAGAATAGTGACTTAGTATTTCTACTCCCTAAGGACTCTACTTGTGTATGTTGTTGAAAATGTTTTAGTAGGCACTTAAAACACAACAAAATCCTAGCAAGTTGTCTACAAGGATATACATGGCTTTTCTAAAGGGAGTCCTCGATATACGCAAGGTACATGAGGCCCAAATCTGTAGATGAGAAGAATCTGAAATCACACAACCAAGGGGAGACGGTAACCCAAATCTCCTCCTTCACTTCTCAAAGGTATAAAGTTCTTTGAGGCTTAGCCAAGAGTGAAATCTAACTCAATCCCAAGAGAGGTGTCTTTGGATTCACCTCTCAATATTTATACTCCACCGGAACACGGGAGTTAAGGTCATCCCTTGAGGTGATGAAATCCCCAAGCAGGCCTTCTAAAAAAAATGAAAAGTAAGTAATTCTCTATCAAAAAGTATTGAAAAGCACTAAAGGTGGAACACTTAACGCTTAAAGAAAATATGAGGTGAGTCCACAAGGTGGAACACTTAACACCCCACATAAGCTACAAATGAGTCCACAACCTAGAAAACAAGTGAGTTCCAAAAAGCACAAAAGGGTTGCCTAGTGGAACAATTAACGCTTCTTTCCTATAGACCCTTCCCCTTTAATGTGGCGCTGAGATTGCAACCATAGGGCGGAAATGAGGGGCCGACGGATTAGTGAGTCCAATAACCCATGATAGCAATCTAGATCAATCACAAGTAATCTAAGATTGCTAATCAATACTACTCATAAGTGCAAGAGGGTTTGAATCATGGAATATTTAACTTTCCAAGTAAACATTAAGTGAGTCCACAAAGTGGTGCATTTAACTCTTCATGTAAAAAAGGAATAAATCCATGCCCTAGATTACTCAATGAGATTTTTTTGATATTGGAACCAAGAATTACTTAATGTTTAAAAGATAAGCATGCACTTAAACAAAAACTTCTATGAAAGAAAATCTATGTTCATTTATTTCCCATTATGAGTATAAAAAATGTGTTCTATGAAAGTGTGTAACACTCAAGCCAAACACATGAGAGGTTCAATTTTAATCCCAAAGTCCAAATGTTATAGAGATTTTAAGAACTCACCTTAGGTCCAAAAATCTGCAATCCAGCATTTAGCACACATCCGAAAGTACAGAATCAAGACAAATCAATGGCAAACCGTAAGATATGTAACATTGCTGTCTTCAAGACAGTCTTTAAAGATTGATTTATTTGACCCATAAAATCATAATATTAAAATTTCTAGAAAGAATGAAGTTTTTATCCAACATCAAGAACTATCATTTTCCAAAATTACAAGGTCTTATGATTCAATTTGGTTCCTCAACCAATAACCTTTTCAGACTGCCATTTTTCTGTCATAAACCAGATTTAAAACACTAGGCCCTGCCTAGGGAATCACATATCTTTCTCAAAAGAATCCAAATAAAACCAAACCAATTTCACAGTAGCTATTAATGAATCTAGTTTCCAAATATGTAAGCCATTTATTTTTCTCATTGATAAATCATTTTCTAAGAATAAATCATTGCCTGCAACTCCAATACAGATTGTTAAAAACTAGTTTTCACTCAAATGCCCATAACTTTCACAAATCGACATAAAAATGACTCAAACCAAAAGGAAATGAAATCTAATTCACGTATCTTTCCAATTAATATTATTAAAGATCCTGATTCTTCATAATTTGTCTGTACCAGACATTTTAATCTGACTGTATTCAGAGAATCTCAAATCTGCAAATACCCACTTTCACCAAAATGATCATAACTTATTCATTTATTTATAAAAATGAACCAAACAAAAATTATGAGAAAGAGGATTCATCATTATATCCATCCATTATTATATTACTAGTTTTTCAGGCTGTACATGGCCGTACAAGGCCTGGAACCAAGACTAAAATTAAAAAACCAATAAAAAATGAGGCCAGAAATTGATCTTTTTTGCCTCACAGTGGGTGCCAAAATATGTGTGCTTGAATGTGGGCCTCTAAATCAGGCACAAATGCAACATAGTCATTATTCTCATGATTGAATTATAAGAGAGAGTATGAAGAACTCAATCCAAATTCCATAGTGAGGCGACCTGTTGCCTCCTATGTGAATGGGGTGTTTGAATACTCTCAGAACGAGAGCCAACAGCCGGGAGACCAATTCAACAATGGAGGATTTGAAAGAAAATATAAATATGAGCAAGATGAAATTAATCTAAGATGAAGTGCAATTTAATCTAAGAATGAGGATGCAATTAATCTAAGAGCTCGAAAATAAAGATGAGATGCAACTTAATCTAAGAACTTGAAACAAATATGATATTAAACTAAGAACAAATAAGAAAATTTAGTGTAAAATGTGATGCAAAGATTATACTAATAATGAGATATTAATCTAATAAATGCAATAAAATTTTTTGAAAACAATGAATCAAATGAGACTAAAAAATGCCTATAGTGTAGATGCTCTAAAAAATTACTTTTTTCTAATGAAGAAAAAGAGCCCAAATAAATAGAAGAGCCAAGAGGAGGAGGAAGAGTTTCTTGATTCAAAACTCTTGACCCTTCATATCCCTTTTGGGACAAATAAGCATGAATTACTTTATTAAAAGAATGGAAAATGCCACATGAGGACCTTTCGAATATCTCAAATTATTAATTCAAGAAAAGGTGTCCATTCAAATAACAAGCAATTAATTAATTCCTTTTTGATGTGTAATTAGCCAAAGGGGTAGATTGTAATTTAATTCAAAGTGCTTAGGACTTTAGAACTAAATTAAATTATCATAGAGGTAATTTAGCTAATTAAAGTCAAGGACTTTAGGAATTAATATTAATATTTGATTATTGCAATTTATGGTCTTTGCAATTGACATCAAGTCAAATTAAGTCAGGTAGGAGGGAGAAAATTGCCTAGGGAACTAGGACTTTGGTGATGTAAAATTGAGATAATGCACCAAAATTGATGAAATTAAATAGGTGCCAATTTTGGGGTATTACAATAATAGGTACCCTTAAAGATAACTCTACCTGTCTTCTTCTTCAGCTCTACAGGTTTCTCTTCATCTTCTGTAGTCAGTTTAGCCTTCACCGAGTGATCAATCTATTCCTTCCCTTGGGGATTACTATGTTGTCTCCTTTTCAACTTATCTTCTACCTTTAGAGCATACTGATAAGCATGTTCAATAGAATCAATCTTCAACATACCAAGATCATCCTGAATATTAAATCACAAACCATTCACATACTGAGCTACCTTTTCCTTACCAAGTTCTCTATGTCCAGACTGAATAGTAAGTTTGTAGAACTCCTCAGTATAATCTTTGACATTTAAATTTTTTTGCTTCAGATTCTGCAACTTCTTAAACAAGTCAAGCTCATAGTCGGCAGGTATGAACTTAGCTTTCAATTTAGTCACCATCAATCTCCAGTGATTGATCTTCATTTCACCTTCATCTTCTCTATCTCTTTGTAAATATTCCACCAAAGAGAAGCATGTCCTTTCAACTTAGTCTATGCCAATCTCACTTGAAGAGGATCTTTAATTTCTTCCATCTCAAATAAATATTCTAATTCACCAATCCAGTCAATCAGATTCTCATGTTTCAAAGTACCAAAGAAAGTAGAAACTTCCATTCAGTAACTAGTACTTAACTGAGCTCCATATCTATGCAATTGAGAGGCTCTATCTTCACCAGATCTGTCCCTCTGATCATCAGCCCTAGATCCAGTAGCTTCAAAGTCTTTAGTAGCTTCCTCATAACCATACTCAGTACCAACATTTTGAGGTACACCAACAACAACTCTCATGATCTCAATGATCATGTCATTCTTCATCACCTCCATCTCTGATCTAAAATCAGATTTCACATTCTCTATAATCTTCAATTCCATAGCATCACAAAGATCTGCAATCACTCTAGGGTCCAATCTTATTAGAAGCATCCTTCAAGATTTTTGAAAACCAAAAGCAATAAGTCACCAACAAGGTCCTAGTGCAAACAACCTCAGCTGGTTTACACACTCAAGATCTTCAAGATCTGATACCACCTAATGAAAGATAGGCAAGGAGGATATAATTAAAGACAATCCTCACAAGCATCCAATCACCACAATGTGAAATAACACAACACAATAATTATTTCAATTGAATTTTCATTAACATGCCTGACTGTAAGGCCTTCCAGGTTAGGGCCGATTACAAAATATCTGATACCACCTGATGGAGGAAAAGAAAGGAGGATCCAACTAAAGATAGTCCTCACAAGTAGCCAATCACCACAATGCGGAATAACACATCACAATAATTGTTTCAACTAAATTTTCATTAACATGCCCAACTATAAGGCCTTCTGGATTAGGGCCAATTACAATCAGAAATAGTTCTACAAGATCAACAAAGATTCAATCCAACTCTAGCTACTACATCTCTGAAACAAATCAGCATCTGATGGAAACCCTAAGGCAGATCTGAACTTGAGCTCGCAAGCCACCAAGAAATCTCCTTGTCCCCAAGAAAAAAACCACTATCTCTACAATTACAAACTATCATAAATCAATATGATCTTCAAGATCTGGAAGGATCTAAATCTAGCTTCTATCTCCTAATCTAATCATGTCCTAAACAACTACCCAAACACTCCTTAAATACTAATCTTTAGCCACAAGTCGACCGGATGACATAATTAACTCCCACAAACAAATATAAAATTCAATACAAGTCATCTCATAAATAGCCTTAAAATTATTTAATTCTCCATGTCGGCCTTTGGATCTACATAGGAGAATACAACGAAAGATACCAACAATAAATGCACCAAGTCAGCCAACCAAATCACCAAGTTAAACAAAACTACCAAGTGTCAGAGAAACAACCAAGCACCAGTGAAATAACTGACCAAGCCAAGAAACACCGAGAAACACATGCATCACCGAGCATAAGTTCCACCGAGCACCAAAGCTTCACCGAGTTCTTTCAGCAATTGGATTTCCTTCAATAACCGAGACTGTTGGTTAAAGCTACAACCGAGTACCATAGAACCAAAACAACACACCCCCATGTAGATTCACCAAGTATCCTAGAATGCCCCTACATCATTATTTGACTCAATGTGCTCCTAGATCACTCACACATTAGTCGAAGAGGGGCAAATGTAATCACCTAAAATTGGTCTAGTATAACTTGAACCCCCTCTTGATTAAATTATCTATTTACAAGAATAATTGCGCAGAGTAACCCTTAAAAATCACCTTTTCATAATTAAAACCTAAATCTTATATCAAGCTTATTCGATGGTCTAATTTATAGAGCTTTCATATTTATTTAATTTTTAAAACCTTTCTTTTAGTATAAAGTTCCTACACTTGTATTAAAAGAACACATTCACATGTGTGCACCCACTTAATCTTGATTAATTAGAAATTAAAAGGGATTTGTGCTTGCAAATGGTATTTTGTCTTATCTTACCTAGCATATATTTTTGGCTCTTAATCCTCACCACTCATTTCTACCTAACCTTGAATATCATTGCATCTCATTTTGCCTCTTCATATTGGCCACTCATTCTTTTCCCTCTTAATCTCCACCGTTCATTCTTGAGACAATGCCTTTGAAAGGAATCTCTTCCCTTTCTCAAGGGTCCTAATCTTGAAATATTAGCTTTTTCCCCTAATTTTTGGTAACCTTATCTTTGTTGCATTTTATTCTCTTGCATTCTTAGAATAATCTTAATAATTTTAATTCTTATCTCTCTCATTTCATAGCTTAGCTTCATTTCTTTCATAATCTTGCATTGCTAATTTAGTTTCTTTCTTGCATTGTTCTTGCATTCTCATTCTAGATTACTAGTTTCTTGCATCCATTCTTAGGTTCATTCTTAGATTTGAATCTTCCATTTTGGAGTAGTCAAGTCACTAATCTTTCATGCCAATTTGATGAGCATCATGAGAAGGATTAAACTTGATTCAACTAGGAAGCTATGAGCCGCTTCTTGGGATTTTCTCTTCCATGGATTCTCTCAAATGTAATGGTTCATAGAAGTGTGTCACACTTTTGATCACACATGTTGAATATACTTTATTCCACCTTGGATGGCTATCCATGTTTAGTAGACACATGACACTACTTTTCCACCTTGGGTGAGCGATAAGTTGTCTCTTGATTACCATTTTATAAGATTATGACACCTTTCGTAATATTATTCCTTCATATGTTTACACCTTGGTCTACTTAACCAAGAGGTATCCTATGTACTATTAGCCATTGTATTGATTCTATTGCATTCTTGGTGAGTGTTAGAATAACTAAGAGGGGGGTGAATCAGTTAATCACTATCCCAATACAAAATGTATAATTGAAAAAACAAGTACTTCAACTTCTACTGCTCAGTAACTTAAAATACTTTTATTGTCTGTACATTTACCGATTACCAATCTAAAACATATGGTAGTTATTGATCAAATCAAATATGCAACATGCAAATATGACATCAAACAAACATCTCAATCAACACATAACACAAGAGATTTAATGTGGAAATCCTGTGAAGGGAAAAAACACCTAGGACCGACAACCCAAAATATTCACTCTTCTGAAGTGAGGTTGGTGAAGACCCAACCCTGTTAAAGGTTACAAACACACTGTTAGGTGTGACCTTGTTAGAGGATTTAAGACCAACCATTATCATCCAACTAGCAGTCACTTTGGGGTTGACAAGATAACAATGTTCATTCTACGAATGATACATAATAAGACTTTCTTAGTCCACTTGGTTAAGAGATTTGACTATGTACAATGGTTAAATATGTAAGAGTAGGTGATCTGATCTATTACAACTTAAATTGCAGATATACAAATCAATATTCAGCTCATACAAATCTTTATGATCAATGTAACATTTCTGATTCAACAATATATAAACTTACTATCCATCGATAATTACTCTCTGTCACTCAGTAATGCTCTGTAGTAGGGTTCTCCTTAACCAGTATGATCAGAATGCATGAAAACTTGTTCACATGATGATTTTGCAGTTTCCTTTTCTTCTAGCATCACACTCACTTATGAAATCTCCAGTCTCTTATATAGACACGTAAACTATTTTCTTCTACTCCATCAGATTTTGCCACTTAATCATCTTCATTGATTTTGCCTCTTAAACATACCTTAGCACTTGTGTCAATAACATGTTTGAATCTCATCCTTTAGATCTTTCCTGAATTTTGTTAGCCGTCGATCATCATAACAAAATTTATCTGTTACCTCAAAATCATACACTTTTTAGCTCATTAATTTTTATCAGCTAAACTAATCATTTAATTCATTCTGTTCTTCTCGATTAACAAAGAAATGCATCGGTGAAGACAATCTCGGTTTACACTATGCTCGGTATATACTACACTCCGTCGATGTATACTGAAATGCTTTATTAACCGACAACACTGCTTTGTGTCTTAGGACTCTTTTCCTCATCATAGATGAATACAACATAATCAAGTCAATAACATAAGGTCATAGACTGATCAGCAAGTTACTCAATGTATTCTTTATCCTCATCTATCATATCCATCTTCCTCATGTAGATATTTTTGTTCTTCATCTCTTTCACTCCTTTTCTACAGATGTTTCGATATAGTAACTTACAAGATTAGTGTTGTCAAACTAGTTGACATCAATGACAACATAATACTAATTTAATCACATTACATATCTAATCAATTAGCTCAGTGATCTTAAATCACATTTTCTTCAATCAAGTTCTAAATCAGTTGTAGTTCATCAATCTCTCCCTTTGGCATTGATGGAAACTCAAGTAATATGAAATGTACCATACACATACCAAACATGTATTCTACAACTTTGTGAACAAATGTTGTACAAGCTCTCCCTAGCTTAATATGTTTAATCACTACGTTACTCAACAACATTACAAAATACAGCTTTGTCAATATGCAAATATGATCTTTTTAGCTTTCAAATTCCTTCTTTTGTTCTCAGTAATTGATCTTCAATGCTCTCCCTTTCTTCAATTTGTCTCTCCCTTAGATAGTTCTCATCGGTGCATATTGTTTCATATTGTTTATCTCTCCCATTGACAACAATGCCAAAGAAACAAATAAACAAATAGCTCTTCAATAGCCAAGTAACTCTCTATTGTCCAATGCATTCTCTGTATCTTTGTATACTGATATGCCAATCTTTTCCATTACTTTTCACAGCTTTAGACATGATCCAAAGTGTGAACTATGTTGCATCAACATGTATGATCTTCTGATAAGATTAGGTTGATGCAACATCCAGATCACATTAGTGACTAGTAGACAGGGGACGGACCCCAAGTCTAGTCCTCAAGTATTCAAATGTATCCTTCGGTAGAGGCTTTGTAAATATGTCTACAAGTTGTTCTTTAGATGTAACAAATTCTAACTTAACTTTCTTCTCCTTGACTTGTTCTCTCAAGTAGTGATACTTAATTGATATATGCTTTGTTTTAGAGTGCATCACTGGATTCTTTGAAATGTTTATTGCACTAGTGTTATCACAGTATATAATCACCAGCTCAGTTATTATCTCATTCATACCTTCCAAAACTTTCTTAATATATGCAATATTTGAACATTTTGTAGTAGTAGGAACATACTCTTCTTCGACTGTAGACTGAGAAATACAAGCCTGTTTCTTACTTGTCCAAGTAACAAGTCTTTCACCAAAGAAAAATGCTCCTCCGGTGGTACTTTTTCTGTCATCCACATTTCCAGCCCAATCAACATCGGTGTATACCTTTAGTTCAAACTTTCTTTCCTTAGGATACCATAGTCCATAATCTTCTATTTTCTTCAAGTATCTTAAGATTCTTTTAGTAGTAATCATGTGTGATTCTCTAGGATTAGTAGAAAATCTAGCAACTATTCCCATAGCATGTGTTATATCTGATCTACTGTGTACTACATACATTAACTTACCAAGCATAGATCAGTACAATGTCTAATTTACCTCTGTAGTTTCATCTTCCTTGGTCAGTTTACATCTAGTAGCCATCGGTGTTCCCACAGGTTTACCATCTTCCATGCCAAATGTTTTCAATACTTCCTTGATATATTTGGATTGTGAGATGAATATACCATCATTCTGTTGAATCACTTGTAGTCCTAGAAAGAACTTAATCTCTCCGAACATAGACATCTCAAATTCATTCCTCATTTCATTAGAAAATGACTTACAAATTTGATCTTGACCTCCAAAAATAATGTCATCTAAAAATATTTCAGCAATAAGAATAGTATCATTAGTATCTCCTTTCATATACAAATTGTTGTTCTCACTTGTTCTTACAAATCCTATACTTAACAAATAAGTATGCAACCTTTCATACCAGGCTCTCGGTGCTTGCTTCAAACCATATAAAGCTTTATGTAATCTACATACCATATCTTTCTTTTCTAGATCAACAAACCCTTCAGGTTGTTCTATGTAGACTTCTTCTCCAAGTATTCCATTAAAAAATGTTGACTTGACATCCATTTGATAAACTTTGAATTTATTTTGTGCAACATATGCAAGTAGCATTCTAACACCTTCTAATCTAGTAATAGGTGCAAATGTTTCACCATAATCAATGCCTTCCTCCTGTGCGTATCCTTTACATACCAATCTAGCTTTAATTTTTTTTACTTCTCCATTCTCATTCTGCTTGATTCTGAATATCCACTTAGTACCGATAACATTCTTATCTTTAGGTCAGGGTACTAAGGTCTAGGTTTTGTTCTTCTCTATCTGTTCTATTTCCTCTTTCATTGCATTTTCCCATTCATCATTTTCTAATGCAACTTTTACATTTTTCGGTTCATAATCACATACTAGACATGTACCTTGTCTTGCTTTTCTCCTTGTTTGCATGCCAGCTTGTCTGTCTCCAATAATTTGTGTCTCAGGATGATGTCTTTCAGACAAAACTTGCTAGTACTATGTCTCCTATTTCTTGTTCATCCTGTGCAGGTTCATTTGCTTGCTCGGTACGTTCATCCTGCTCGTCGATTTCTCTTTCCTATTGTTCAGTATTATTTTCCTGCTGACCGGTCATCATAGGCTACGGCTTCAGTAGATACTCTGATTTTTCAATGTAAGTGAATCTACCATAGTCTTCTAGTTCCTTTGTACTTTCCTCTATGTTTTTTTCATCAAACTCATCAACTCGGATGTTAGTACTTTCAATCATTTTATTTGTAACCTTGTTATGACATCTATATGATTTACTTTTAGTGGAATATCCTAGAAATATCCCTTCATCACCTTTTGAGTCAAATTTACCATTTCTCTCATCCTTTATAATAAAGAATTTACTTCCAAAAATTCTAAAATAACTTACAGTAGGTTTGTGTTCAAACCACAACTCATAGGGTGTCTTGTTGGTGTCCTTCTTTAGTTGAACTTGGTTAAGAACATAGACTGCAGTGCTGATAGCTTCTCTCTAATATGTTTGGGCAATATTCTTTTGCAACATCAGTGTCCTAGCATAGTCAACTATTGACCTATTCCTTCTTTCAGCAATCCCATTCTGTTGAGGTGTCCTTAGTGCAGAGACCTATCTTTTAATACCACGCTCATTATAGAAATTAGTAAATTCATCAGAGATAAATTCACCTCCTCTATCAGATCTTAGGCATTTCAATTCCTTACCAGACTCTTTTTCTACCTTAGCTTTATACCACTTAAACATCTTAAATGCTTCATATTTTTCTTTTAGAAACATAACAGTCATCAATCTAGTATAGTCATCAACAAAAAGAATAAAGTATCTATCACCATAATAACTTTGAGTTCTCATAGGACCACATAGGTCGGTATGAACCAAATCAAGTATCTTCTTTGTTGAATAATCCTTACTTTTGAAACTAGATTTAGTCATTTTCCCTTTCATACATTCATGACACATAACATGATCAGGTTTTGACAAGTTAGACAGACCTCTAACTCTTTTCCTTTTACAGATCTTAATCATGTTATCAAAATTCACATGGCATAACCTTTTATGCCACAACCAAGAATCTTCATTTTTCATCATCAAGCAAGAAGACTCATCAATATCAAGATAAAATAGATTACCTCTTGATTGTGCTGTAGTTCCAACTAGTCTTCCTCCATCATCAAATATTTTCACTTTCTTGCTCTCAAAAGAAACTCAGTGACCTAAATTGTTCAGCTGTGCCACACTTAACAAGTTATAGTTTAGTCCATCTAGCTAATAAGCATTATCACATTTTATCCTATCATTTATGATCAAGGATCCTTTACCTTTTACCATACAGGGTGTATCATTACCTATTTTAACTGATCCTCCATCGTATTCTTCAAGTTGATCAAATTTCTCTTCATCACCAGTCATGTGATGTGTACAACCATTGTCTATGATCCATGTATTATGTTTTTTAACTCTAGAGATCACTGTTGTTTCAACATGTTTTTCTTCTTCCTCAGAGCCATCTTTCATAGCAACAAATACAACTTCTACATCATCATCAGAATCAAATTCAGATTCATTATCTTCAGCTATGTAACATACCTTTTCTCCTTTGTCATTGTTGTCTTGGTTATCTCTGTTGTGTCAGTATCCTCTATTGAATCTCCTGCCATAGCTTCCTTCAGATTTGTCTTTAGATCTTTCATCATCTTTCTTATGTGGACATCTAGCAGTGATGTGGTGAACCTCTTTATAGTTAAAGCCTGTTAAAGGTAGCTTACCTTTATACCTTCCTTTACCTTTGGGTAGTATTCTAACCATAAGAGCTTCAAGTTCATCAAGATCATCATCGGTATTGCTATCACTATCATCATTCTTATTATTCTTGCTAGACTTACCAATCTTGAGAGAAGACATGAAATTAGACTCAACATATGGTACAACACTATTATCAAATTTATTCAATTCAAAATTTGTGAGATTACCAATCATATTGTCAAGTGTAAGTACATTACCAGATGCAGACCTTGTTTCATGAATAGCAAATATTCTGATTGCGTAAACTAACAATAAGGTTCTGAGTATTTTTCTTACAACTATCTCTTCACTAATAACTCCATCAGATGCTCTAATAGTATGTACTACCTCTTTCAGTCTATTTTTGTATTCCACAATATTCTCACCTTCCTTCATCTTCATATCATCGAATCTGCCCCTTAAGCTTTCTACTTTGGCTCTTTTGACATTCACATCTCCACTGTAAACTTGAGAGAGTTTATCCCACATGGCTTTTGCAGTAGTGCAGCTTTTAATATCTTTAAATTCAGCATCGGTACAGGCATCAACAATCTCCATCATAGTAATATTGTGTTCATGCTTGTCTTTCAGTTGATCAAGTGTCAGGGGACTAGGGGTCAATTCTATATAGCCATTCTCCATCAATTCTAGTGTAGAATTCCCAATTCTAGATATGTGCAACTTCATCTGGCTTTTCCATACTGTGAAGTTCCCTTTGTTCAGCTTTGGCACTTCCCTCTTGTACATTTTGATATCTTTGTACTGAAGTCCTTAAAACTCTATTCTAAGAAACCAATGCTCTAATACCAATTGTTAGAATAACTGAGAGGGGGGTGAATATGTTAATCACTATCCCAATACAAAATGTATAATCCAAAAAACAAATACTTCAACTTCTATTTCTTGGTAACTCAAAATACTTTTACTATCTGTACATTTACCGATTACCAGTCTAAAACATATGGTAGTTAGCAATCAAATCAAATATGCAACATGCAAATATGAAATCAAAAAAACATCACAATCAACACATAACACAAGAGATTTAACGTGGAAAAACTATGAAGGGAAAAACCACCTGGGACAGGCAACCCAAAATATTCACTCTTCTGAAGTGAGGTCAGTGAAAACCCAACCCTGTTAAAGGTTACAAAAACACTATTAGGTGTGACCTTGTTAGAGGATTTAAGACCAACCATTATCATCCAACCAGCAGTCACTCTGGGGTTGACAGGATAACAATGTTCATTCTATGAATGATACATAATAAGACTTTCTTAGTCCACTCAGTTAAGAGATTTGACTGTGTACAATGGTTAAATATGTAACAGTAGGTGATCTGATCTATTACAACTTCAATTGCAGATATACAGATCAATATTCAGCTCATACAAATCTTTCTGATCAATGTAACATTTTTATTCAACAATATATAAACTTACTGTCCATCAGTAATTACTCTCTATCACTTGGTAATGCTCTTTAGTAGGGTTCTCCTTAGCCAGTATGATCAGAATGCATGAAAACTTGTTCACGTGATGATTCTGCAGTTTCCTTTTCTTCTGACATCACACTCACTTATGAAATCTCCAGTCTCTTATATAGACATGTAAACCATTTTCTTCTGCTCCATCATATTTTTCCACTTAATCATCTTCGTTGATTTTTCCTCTTAAACATACCTCGGCACTTGTGTTAATAACACATTTGAATCTCATCTTTTAGATCTTTCCTGAATTTTGTTAGCTGTCGATCATCATAAGAAACTTTATCTGTTACCTCAAAATCATACACTTTCCAGCTCATCAATTCTTATTGGCTAAACTAATCATTTAATTCATTATGTTCTTCTTGGTTAACAAAAAAATGTGTCAGTGAAGACAAGCTCAGTTTACACTGGGCTCAGTATAAACTACACTCTGTCAGTGTATACTAAAATGCTTCATTAACCGACAACATTGCTTTGTGTCTTAAGACTCTTTTCCTCATCATAGATGAATGCAACATAATCAAGTCAACAACATAAGGTCATAGACTCATCAAAAAGTTACTCAATGTATTCTTTATCCTCATCTGTCATATCCATCTTCCTCATGTAGATATTTATGTTCTTCATCTCTTTCACTCCTTTTCTACAGATGTTTCGGTATAGTAACTTAGAAGATAAGTGTTGTCAAACTAGTTGACATCAATGACAACATAATACTGATTTAATCACATTACATATCTAATCAATCAAGTCGGTGATCTTAAATCATAGTTTCTTCAATGAGGTTCTAAATCAGTTGTAGTTCATCAGGTGAGGATATACTCTATTCTTTTCATATTATTGTCTCTTCGTATTTTGTTTTCCATTAGGCCTCTAAATCTTGGGTGACTATATCTCCATAGATAAATCTTATAAATAAGACAGGAAACAATATCATTTTAGGGTAGAATATCCAATGATTATCATGTATGATGTTTAAAATCAAAATTAGCATGTTTAGTTTCCTCAATGACATGATCCCTATTACCTTCTCAAAATCAATGCAAAAGCCTTCATCCAACATACATTCTACATAATACTCATTGAGAACACCCTTTATCCTAGAGGCTATTATGTTTCTTTATTACAAATTTTAATCATAGATAAAGACAACTTAGGAATCAAGGAATTTCATGATAGAAACTATTGTGCGCATACTAACTTGGCACGATTATTTTTTAATAAACTTCTAAGAAAATGTTGTTATACACCTAGTGTGGAGAGTGATTCTTTTCATTATGTCAAGATATGTAGAGTCTGTAAAAAGAATATCTAGACCTCTTTTATATGCACCTTCTTAAAAACTAAAATTTATAATAAATCCATGACGATTCTATGCTTGTGGCTTGATCTCATTGGGAAGATAAATCCATATTTTTCTAATGATAATAAATATTTTATTATAATTGTTGAGTACTTTACCAAGTAGTTAGAGGAAATTCTCCTCATATATGTAACTAGAAATAAAAAATCTAAGCTCATCCTTAATTATCACACTTGTAGTTATAGTATTCATTCTACCATGGTCACTAACAATGGTAATTTATTTAAGACTAATAAACTCAAATATCTTTACAACTAATTATATATCACAACATAAGTGGTTGCAACCCATCACCTTCAAGGTAATGGCCAACTTGAAGCTTCAAAAAACTCTAGTTAAAATCCTTAATAGGATTGTAAATAATGCTAGTTGGGATTGATATCTTTAACTTTATGTTACTTTATAGGCTTACTATTACCAATATCCATATTGCAATATAATCTACATCTTATTAACTTATTTCTAGATTTGATATCATCTTATACATTGAGATCAAGTTTCGATCCTTGTACATCTACGTGCATGAGATGATTGATAAATAATAATATAATATTATTTGTCTTCATGAGTTACATTATTTAATCAATATATTTAAATATGTTTGATTATTTGAAGTAATATCAAAATAAGCTAGAAAGAAGCCACATCAAGAATATCAAGTCTAAAGAATTTGAAACAAGTGAGCTTAAGCATAAAGACAAAATAATACCAATTAGGATCATAGAGAGAAAGATGAGTTTGAACCCAATTAGTTGATCCCTTATATCATCATCACCAAATTCAAATTAGAAAGATTCAATTTGACAACACAAAATGGATATGATGGTTCTATATCACAAAAAGGAGTTTAAAAACGTAAAAAATGAAATAGTAAAAAAGAGGCATCCTAAAGTGAAAACTATTTCTATGATGCCTTGGAAAGCACAATTATATGACCCCATTATATCAATTAATCACCGTATTGATTAATTGATTTGAGTATATTAATTGATTAATATTATCTACATGTCACCTTAATTTTTTTTATTAATTGTCATTAATTAATAATCTATGCACATATATCCAATTGAGATAAATAATCCTAATTATTCTTAGCTAAATTATTCATGCATATATATCAAATTTTCATGGGAGAAACCATGAGAAAAGGCTGGTTTATAATACTTATATTTCACTAAAATAATTATTAATAATAAAATTTCAAATGATTTAAATGCGTATCCATGATGACAATATATATTCTTCAACACTTAAAATTAAAATTTTCCAAATTCTTATTCTAGTCAACTATGGCCCCTTAGTCAATTACTGCATCTTAGTGTAGAAGAAATGACACTTTTCTGAATGTAAAATTTACACAAGAAAATTGGAAATTTATGGAGTTTTGGATGAAAATTGGAAAGATTTTATTTAGAAATGAATTATTCAATTTTAAAAATAAAATATTTAAGAGATCAAGTTAAATTATGAAACTATCTATTTTAAATTATAAACTGTTGAAATATTTAAGAAGAAAAATTAAACTAAAAAATTTACATTTGATTAAAATAATAAATAGAAAAATAATTCAAATAATTTGAAAGATAATTCAAATAATTTTTTTAATTTAGTATTTTGTTGAAATGTGTCTTCAATGTTAAAATTTATATTATTAGACATATCTAATTATAATTAATTATTATTAATCATAGTAAAAAGAAATAGTAAGAAAATATAAATTCAACATTTCATTTACAATTTGTTGGAGAATTGTTTTGAAAAGTATAGACAATGTAAAACAAAATGGGAGAAAATATATATTATCTAACCAATATCATTCTAAGGGAAGACTGAATTGAGAAATACAAGGTGTGAAATTTTTTACCAAGTCCATATTCAATTTGATTTTTTATTGCATTCATCAAGACTAAATATTACTTAAACCCTATGTTTTGTTTATGAATTTATATTTTTTTTATAAATAAAATTATTTTATTTATATGGTAACTTGAGGGGCTTGCCTTTTGTATTGGTTCTAATTTTATTTTATTTTGCTTATTTTTGAGGTTATACATTTCCTTGGTTGTTCTTTGTAGAACTATTATATATAATTTTATTCTTTTTAAATATTTTTATTTGACTTCAATTATAATTATATACTAATTATATTTTAAAAATCATAAATATTATTTTAATTTTGCTTTCAATTTAAAAAGAATTATTATTTAATAATATTATTAAAACTATTTTTTTGAGAAAAAAAGGTATTAAAACATATTAAGAAATAGTTCTAAGGAGAATATTTAAAAAGTCAAATACCCATAGCAAATATATAGAAAGACAAAAAAGGAGAGGTCTAAAATAGGTATCTCATAATTCCACTAGCTCTAAAAGCATATAAACCTAGAAAAAAGAAATGAAGAAGTACATTGATTAGCCCACATCATTTTAAAGCGTATAGGATAAAAAATAATTAACTTAGATAAAGAGAAAGAGAATCCCAATCAAAGACATTTTTTGATAGAAAAAATAGCAAGAGGGTGCTACCCAATGGAACAGAGAAGGCTAAAAGCACATTAACAACACATTAACAACACTTAGCTTCTACACAGATAAACAACATAGTAATAGTGTCTAGTTTGCCTCTATCAAAAACAAGGTTGAAGGTCCTTAACAAAAAGAACGAACCAGAGTTGTAGCTTAACCAAAAAGTAAAGAAGATAGTAATAGTAAACTGCCACGAAGGGCTAATCCAAAGTCTTAAAAACTTAACCATAAAATAGAGAAACATAGTAAAAAACATAGGGCCTAAAGGCTTGACCCAAGACAAAAACACCATGGCACTAGCAGCAGTTGAGACCTCTCACCCAATTGCTTGGACATCAAGGTAGTGGCCCATTCTTCCTATAGAAATAAGAAGAGGTCTTTGTTGTCCTCATCGACTTCCAATTTTCCACTAGAAATCTTCTCCTGCACATTACACAGAGTCACAACCGACACATGCATCACTTTAAGGGAGAATTTATTCAAATCAGTGATGCGGGCCTTGATTTCCTTCATATCCTGCTTGAGGCCAAGTATCTCATTATCCATCTCATTGAATTTTTGTTTGAGGGAACCTTTGAACCTGTCATTCTCAGCCATAGCCATGGTAGTGTGCTCAGTGTGGGGGGAGTTGACCTACTAAGTGTGGGGAGAGGGCGGGGTCGGGGTTTTGCTGTGAGGGATTTCATTCCCTATAGGTGGGGGATCCAAAAGAGGAACGATGCCAGACCTAGGGGAGCTCAAGTGCTCGATCGAGGAGTCCTTAATTGACCCAAAGGAGCTTGAGGTATCCATATCCTCTGAAAGAGTCTTATCCTCAAAGTTTGTTTCCCTGAGTCATCTTTTACATTTTTCTTTGGCAATTCTATTGGATTGTTGGACAATACCACTCAAATCATCTTCCAACCCCACCTGACTACCCGACCTTTTTTTATTTTTTAAGCCTCCTTTCAGCTTCGGGAGTGCTATCAACCACCATATTATCGTTTTCTTCCATGGATTTAGAGACCTACGAATCCTCTAAATCCTCATCCCTTTTGAAGGGGTTCCACACACATCTCTTGCGGCCTTTACCATCATGTGGGACAAGGTCAGTTTCCTAGATCGACTGGGAGGGGGATTGAGAGGGGTTATTGGCTCCCGTAGGAGTAACATCTGGGGTGATATCTATGATAATAATGGGAGGTTGAGGTGGGGGAAAAATGGTTTTATGTAAATTGTACAAATAGAGCAGGAGGCCTCGGTGTAGGATGGGAATCAGCTTCTCAGGGTTCTTGTTCTCTTTTATGTCTAGGATGTTTCTTTCCAGCGAGTGGAGGAGGTAGAACAAGATGGAGATAAGGTCCCTATTCCTAATGTGGTTAAGGAATGATAGATGATAGTAATAAAAAATAGTAAATTTTCATTCTAAAGTGAAAGACTTCATAATAATGTGACAAACCTTAGGCCAAAAATCGGGGAGCAACTCATAGTTGAATCCCCCAGACTTTTTAACAGGTTTTTCTCCCGGCCTGAAGAATTGATTGAGACTAGTCATGTCCATCATTTGGCTGGTTTTCTTGTACTTCCTCCCCTTTTTCGAGAGCCCCATCACCTTTCCAATGACCTCCTCATTGATTTGAATGTGGATGACCCTGACAGACACCTTTCTGTTGTTCCATGAGGACACGAATTGCTTGGAAATTTGTTCATCATGGCCGGCCTTATTTCTTTCCATAAAACCCCAAATACCACTGTCTTTGTAATAGTGAATAACTAGAGGGTCAGAAGTGAACTCCCCCTCAATTTTGTTTGGTTCAATGCACAAATTTTTTCCACCCATCTCGAGCGGACTTGTATCCACCTTAGATGCCTTCTGAAAATTACAGGGCCGATCTTTGCAAGCCAGAGCATAAAATAGGACTTTTTGAGTTGGCTATTTTATGCAAATTTTGTTGATAAAAGGTAGGGGTTGGGTGGTCTTTGGGGAATCGAGCCCCATATAGAGAAATCCAATGGATCTCCAGGCGTAATTATTAGAAGTTAATCCATTTTTTTCATTAATGTCCTTGGTAGTCGAAATGACCTACCAATGCAAATAACCATCCTTCCACATGTAATCTCTCAAAAGAAAATTATGAACATTTATAAGATTTTGTGCATACATAGTCATAACAAATATTATCATCACATTAAGCCAGTGCATCGGCATGGTGGGGCCCTCAACAATTTTATCAGCAAAGTGATCCATTTTCAACATTGTTGGTGTCATATTTTTCCTGCCTAATTAGTCATTGGGTCTCCTTTGGTAGTGCACTAATCTCCTCCCAACTGACCACCCTAGTTTATTTAAGCCCAATACTAGCCACAAAATCAGCCACCAAGTTACCTTCCCTTTAGGTATGGGAAATGATCGTGTCTTGAAGTTTCTTAGCAGCTCCCAAATTTCCACTATGATGGTGCTCACCCACCACCCCATGTTTGACCTTCAGTTGACAAGCTCCAAAATTACTTTGGAATCCCCCTCGATCATCAACAACTTGATATTCTTGGAGATGGAAAATTTTATACCCCATAGAAGCGCCATGCCTTCAGCTTGGTTAATAGTAATATTTTTGAGTGGCACAGCATAAGCCAAAAGGAAAGAACCATTTTGGTCCCTTAGCATTCCACCCCCACCTTGGGCAAGATTATTTTCCACCCCATCAAAGTTTAATTTGATCTACACAATAGCTGGGGCAACCCAACAAGTAGCATTTTGAGCCATCAACCTAGATTTGTCGAACCTAGTGAATCCAACTAGTAAGTTCCAATTGTTAGCTGTTTTGATCTCCCAAGTTGAAGGGGGAGTAGAGGGAAGTTTCCAATTAGCTAAGGCAACATTCTCACATAGTATCTTGGTGCCCAAATGGAGAGCGGCCTCGGGCGGGGAATCAGTCTCCCTAAAGATCTTGTTGTTCCTTTCTTTCCAAATAGTCCAGCAAATGTGCGGGGGGAGAAGGTGCCATAGGAGCTGGAGGAGAGGGTGATTGGAAGGGGATCACCAGACAAGGAACTGGTGGACATCCTTTGCAAGGGCCTAGGGGATCCCCAGTTTTCCAATAACTACCTGCCAAATACTAGTAGAGTATTCACAGTGTATGAATAGGTGGTTTATAGTTTGCTCCTCTTTTTTGTAGAGGACACATCTGCTGGCTAGGTAAAACCCTCTTCTTATAATGTTTTCATGGGTTAAAATTTTTCCATACATAAGCATCCACCAGAAGAAGTTGATTTTTAGAGTAATGTGAGGGATCCACACATTCTTCCATTCTCCAGGGTTATTCTCCTCCTTCAGAAGCAGGTTGTAAGTAGTCTTGACCAAGAAGTTTCCCACTTGGGTGGGGGCCCAAATGATAGATTCCTCACCAATAATTCCAGGAATTCTAACATTTCCCAAATTTTCCATAAGCTCATTAGCCAAGTGTTCCAAATCAGGTCTGTTCCTGACCAGAAAAGAAACATTTTTTGATCTCCCTCCAGTCATGTAGTTCTAGGTTCTATCACCAAGGATAGGCTTGAGGTAGGTCATAAGGGGACCAAACCATCCAACAAGGGTAGTGTAATTCTAAATCCATTAGTCATGCCAGAATTGGATGGATCTCCCATTCCCGAGTTGCCAGAAGACACCCTTAGAAAGCATGGTTTTGTATTTGCAGATATTTGTCCAAAGTTTGGAACCCTGGGTAAGGTCATTGTCTTGGTACATCAACTCATAAGGGTTCCCTTGAAGGTACTTGGCTTCCATAATTTTCCACCAATCCACTTTTCTTTATATAAGCTTCCTTGCAACTTTCATGGTGAGGGCTCTGTTCATCATGCTAATTCGCCTAAGACCCAGACCGCCCAGTCTTTTAGGAAGACAAACAATTTCCCAATTGACTAGGGACATCATCCTTTTCTCTTCAGAGCCAGCCCACATAAATGTTCTTTGGATCATTTCAAGCCTATCAGCCATATAGCTTTTGATCTTGAAGAGGGACAAAAAGTAAATAGGTATCCCCTGGAGAGTAGAAGCCACCAGTTGGAGTTTCCCAGCATTGCTCAGAATCTTCCCTTTCCAGCCAGCAAGTTTTCATTGGGTTCTTTCCAGGATAGAATTCCATAATTCTTGAGAGACCTCTTTGATAGTGAGAGGGAGACCTAGGTAGGTGGAGGGGAGCGAAGATGACTGACAACCCAAGATTTGAAGCACTCTGGTTTGGGTCTCAATAAGGGTGTTAAATAAGAAAATTCTTCTTTTCATATAAGATATATCAAGATATATCTTCCTTTTCCAATCAAAGACATTTCATATAAGATGTATCATGATTTAATCAACCAAAGAAACTATATGTTTAAGAAAAATGCTTAGAACTCTTATTTTTCAAAAGAGAAAAAAAAATCATAGAGTCTTTCTAATAATAAAATTCTTGAGTTATTTATGGTCATTATATTTAATTTATTTATCACATTTATATTTATTATTTTCTATCCTCTTCAATGTGTCCATGGCTTCTACAATTTATTGACACAATTTGAAGTGAATTCTTGTATATGATCTCTTTGATTACCTACCAATAAGTTTGTATAATTCTTTGAATTAAAATGAGAATAATTTTTTGTTATTTCTATAGCAATTTATTTGAACAAAATATATACATATTTTTTATTTTCTTCATCTCTAATGAGGCTCATATTGACCACATACTAAGGAGGTCTTGTAGTGGGAAGACACTTTAGTTTATTTGATTAAGAGAATTCATGATGAATTTTTTTCCTATTTACTTTTACTATTTGGCATATACATTTGAGATTGTCCTCTAGATACTATGCAATGGTTTGTAATCATTTTTCTTTTCCTGATAAAGAGTTATTAAGATTAGCTTCAATTTTGTACTATAAATAACTAATAAATTATATCTCACTATTAAGTATCAAGTTTTCTAATAACCAGTAACTTTAAAGAGGGTACTACATTAGGATTATATTATGGTTAACCAATTTTCTGTATTTTTTTTTTATAACACTATTTCTCAAGTATTTGATAAATCAATTTTCTCTATATATTTTTTCAAAACAATGTTCTCAAGTATTTGATAATTTATGATTAGGTCTTTGGATGCATACAAGTGAAATACTAGCAATTACAAATTTTAGGTTTTGTTTGCAAGTTATCATTTTGATCATGTCTTATGGATACAAATTTTAAAGCATAGCATTACCCAGTTTTGTATGGTTTGTTTTTAAATGGGTTGCTATAGTGGATCTATGCAACTTGTTTAAGGTTTGATATGTTTTTTGTAACTCCATTTGGTATAACTTTAGGGTTCTCCATATATTTAGCATTGTAAACTGCATAGACAATAAAATATATTCTTCTTATTTTATTGCTCTATTAGCATTTACTTGTTTCAATTTTAGACTTCTCAAGAATCTTATTTGGTTGTTAGTATACATCTTTCTACTAATGTTCTTATTCTCACAGTTTGAGACACAAGTAATATGGTTACTAGAGATAATATCTGTAGTCATGGGAATATATCAAATTAGATTCGATAGTTTTTAAATTGAAAATTATGATATATTATTTCAATATAATCGGTCTTCAAGAAACTTGACTAATTGCTTCAGATTATTTTCTTTTCCAAAATAAATTGTGTGGTCATTTAAAATGGCTGCTTGATTTTTTATTAAAGGAAAATAGGTTTGAATGGGACTTGAAACCCAATGCAATAATATTATAACTTAGATCTAAAACCAACAAATAATACAGATAAAAACTAAAGATAAGGAAACTAATACACTTTTGTTTCCTTCTGACCATCATGAATGCTCTTGTCCAAAGATTGGGAGGCATCAAAATATTTTTGGAAACCTCTATTTCTTCTGTACACAACCATCCATGATATACCATCCTATGAATGAGAAGAGAGAGGGGATGTAAGAGAAAAAACTAGAAAGGGATGAGGAGTGGCCTCAACTATAATCTCAATATTTCTAGGAGAAATATGTTCAGAAATAAATGAACTAGTAGAATTTGTATTTAGTGAACCTATTTTGTTAATGCTAGTTGTAAATATAGGAGGCATCTTGATTGTGATCTATTTGTTAATCTATTTATCTTGCATGTGGTAATTAGACAATTAATGATATTTGCATGTATACTTGTTATGTAATTGGGTTATCTTTTTCTATCATGTTTATTTGCCTTGCATATTCTGTTGTGTCGGTGAACTAGTTCTATGATGTATTAGGTTTTGCATGTTTCTGGTCTTGCATGTTGGATCTAGTTTTTGAGATTCATGAGTTGTGTTAACTCAGAGTTCTTATTGATCTTGTGAAACCCTAGGGTATGTCATCTAAGAGTATATTAGGAAGTGGCTTGTAATTAGTGTCAGAGCTTGGAAATGGCTACCAGGAGATCCCATTACAAGTAGTTTAATAAGTGATAATTAATAAACATTGGGAATCTAAAATGAACCTAATAAGATATTTTGTGCCTCATCCATGCCTAAGTTCCCGATTGAGCTTGACTAGGATGGGAGTGATATGATGGTTGCCACCTTTATGGACTAGATATGACATAGGTAGTACCTTGTCTATGCGAGAGGTTACTATAACCACATAGAGTCACTAGGGCGATGGGGTCTGAAGAGATTACCAGGATAACCTTAGAGTTGGCTTGTGTGATGACACTTCTTGTTGGCATCTTAGGTTTCCTACATGTATTGGTTGTATATGGTAGAGTATGTTATACCTTATTAAACTTTTTGTACCTTTGAGTTAGAAGCTTTCAGGACCTCTTCCTTGGTTGTTGTTGCTATTTTTAATCTAAGTGGGTTCTGATGTTATCTCCTCAACACGATGGGAGTGGACCCTTTAGGTTCACGAGGTCAGGTGGTAGTGATTCTTTTACCATTTGAGATTCCAACATTCATGCATCGGAGCTGGATGATCCATGTGGTAGTTGTTCTTTCTTGTTCATCTTTCTGTGATCTTGTACAATTGTATCATGTTTTTAGGATGTCATGTTGTTCTTCTATTTAGTTATTGTATTGCATACCCTACAGCATGTGCAGTGGATGCAGATTATTATGGTCACCTTATGGTGCCAATTGTATTTATGTAATCATTCATATGATGTTTTATTTATCATTTAGATGTATCCTCAGGATTCATATTATATCTTATCTTTAATTAATTAACTCTTTCATAATCTACGTCAAGGAACCCTTTGGAGTTGTAACCTATGTTGGTTGTTTATGCTATGCTTTGCTTCCGCATTGTAAACTTTGATGTTATTGATTGTAAACTTTTTTTTAAAAAAATTATTCTACAAACTTAGTCGCATGTTTAGGTTAAGTTCTTCTGTGTTCCCTGGCGGGGCATTACAATTTGTCACCAACTGACCAACATAAGTTCACAATGAAAGACCAAAAACATCTTTTGATGATTGACCACCACTAATTGGGAAGTCTACCCCATCCCAAATCAAGAGGATCTATGGGAAATGTCTCAATAGGACCATTTGAATCATCATCCCTAGAATCATCATCATTTCCTATAATAAGATGCCCACAAAGAGAATTTTTACACCAACTACCAATACTACAATAATATTTTTGAAAATTTGATGCCAAATGACATGTAGAAAAGCATTTCCTATAGTGAAAAGAAAGACCCTCATAATCAAGAATCTGAGACCAAGGTCTACCCCTAACCATCAAGACAACTTCTCTTGGAAAATATTGGGAGATTTCAATATCTACAAGAATGCAAAAAAAAGTAGGATGCTCATAAACAAGAGAAGAATCATCAGTGATAACAAACCTTCCAATATCATTACCGATAGAATCAAAAAAAGACTTAGTCCAAAACTAGAGAGGCAAATAAGGAAGTCTAACCCAATTAGGGATAATACTAATAGATTCAATCAGAGGGTTGAAGGAAGGGAACCAAGGACTAAGAGAAAGAGATTGATTTTCCTAAAAATAAATTCTTCTTCAAACACTTTAGTCCTATCTTCCTCAATTTTAAAAGAAGCTGCAAAAAAACCCCTAGTAGTAGGATAAATCTCAATCTATCCTCAATAATGAGCCTCCAAGAATTTGAAATCCATTTATGTAAATCAGGAAGGAATGACCATAAACTATTCAACCTAAAAATAAGAGCACACTTGGAGAAATATTCTCCATTATACAACATATTCTCCCCACAAATAATGGTAGGGATTGAATAATAACAGCCCAAGGGTTTACCCCTAAGAGATGGAAGAATACAATAAGAAGAAGGGATTTTACCACAAAAGAGCCAACCACCTTAGAAAAGGATACATAAATTGGGGGGGAAATGAGAGAATTAATTTTTAAAGAACCAAATCCCAAAGGTGGTAATTTTGTAGCAACAAGGAAACCACCATTCGCTGGTAGAAAAATAGAAGATAAGACACTAGAAGATTGTGAACTAACAATGACTATCAATTAAAACTCCATAGTGACCATGAACAATGAATTAACCACAAGCTATAGACCAGAAGAAGGAAAATGAACTACCAAGGATCCAACAAATAGTGACAAACCAACAACAACAAATGGAAAACAAGGAGAAGAGACAATAACAGTGAGTAGTAAAGACATTTAAAAATTCTTTTTAGAATTTTTTCTTGGTTTGTTGTGTGTTATGTACACATCATTTTGCTTCTCTATAGTAGCTAAATTAGGGAAATTACATCATTAGATAGGTAAAGGGTTCTAGTAAGCTGCACATAGTTCATATAGAAACTATTTGATTATCACCTCTTACATGCATTTATTTTTTGTACAAATCAACTACTACTTAAATAAAAAAGTATTGATCACCCTGGCATAATATCGACTACATTAAACTTTTATAGTCAAAATTTAAATAAAACTACACTAAATTGACTTGCATGTAGTTTCTATCATTGAGAAGAAAATACAAGCTATGACTACATATTGAAATAAGAGCTAAGGAAATGAAAAATCCCACTTTTAGGCTCTAGGGATATCAATACTTTAAAAATTGGAAACATAAAGTTCATTATCTATATTTGTCTATATAAAATATATGATTTAAAAGTAATCTTGGAAACTATATGGAATGATATATTTAATAAATAAAAAGCGTGAGAACATGGAAAATATTTTAAAAAAATAGTTTAATCTCATATATGTTTTAGGATTTTATATTTGTATTATATAATTAATTTTTTTATCTTGCAGTACAAGTGCATGTGAATGTTTAAAAGTAAGGGTAAATTTTTAGGTCTCTACATTAATTAAGGCACCAATTTTGTTTATGAGACCCCACTCATGGAAGACATAAGGGGATAGTTTAGAATTCTATTTATGCTCTTGTTTATCGGCCTTGCTACTATCCTTACTTTAGAAAGTTAAATTTTTTCTTTTTCCTACTTTCAATCTTGATGTTTATGTCTCTGGTATATAATTTTGCATCTAATGGAGCCAATATTATTTGGAATTTTAGTTATTGATATTATTTCCAAGTTCCTATTATTCAACTCACACATAATTAGCTTAATGTGTTCTCCACTTTGGTCACTTAACAATGACCTGCTCTAATATTAATGAATTGTTACAAATTAGCATTGTCCTTACTACTAAATGAGATTACTTTACAATCTTATATGGCATTATGTTGTATATTGCAAGTGGAAATCAAGAGATTCTTCACCTTTTACCTCTCCTCATAGATAATCCTAAGAAAAATAGTAAGAAGAAAGTTAGATGATTTCAAAAATTGTAGTAGCTCATTTTAAGGGGAACTACAAGCTGTTAAGGAATATTAGATTAGAAGATTTAATATATTATTTGTATAGGTAGATATTGATGTAGAATGCAATTGCCTATTGTGATTCATTAATTCTACGTTTTTCTTTTATTATATATATTAGTATGTAAATTCATGACCTTACATGGCAATTGCCATGTAGGGTCATGACCCTTAACTCAATCACTAACTATAGATTAAATAATAACCCAACTGACTTGTATCATTTAATAACAATGTGTTTAATCAGGATTATCATATGCTGCAATGTTATTGCAGCCACACAATAATTATCGTGTGACTACAATTACATTGTAGCACATGATACTATTGTGCCTATAATGTATTGCAGTGCACGATATATACCGTGATTGCAATGCATTGCAGTACACGATATGTATCATGGCTACAATACATTGGAGTGCACGATAATTATCATGCCTGCAATGTATACATTGAAGTGCATTGCAGTGCATTGTAGTGCATGATATATATATATATATATATATATATATATATATATATATATATATATATATATATATATATATATATATATATATATATATATATATATATATATATATATATATATATATATATATATATATATATATATATCTGTGTGTGTGTGTGTGTGTATTGAATATACTTATATTCAATTTGCATACTTAAAAATGAATGAAGCTATATTTCAACACTCCCTCTTAGTAAGAGAGGGTTTAAGATGTGTTGAGGAAGGTCATAGTATGTCATGATTACTGACACAATTCGGGACATCATAACAAAGTCTTAATCATGATATACTTTAGACATTCTGATATCATGATATCTGGCACAATCTAGGACTACCTGTTAAGGTGTCAATCATGATATATAGGTTATTAAACCATATAGTAATAACATCTTAGTATCAAGATACTCGACACAATCCTGGACAACTTTAAGGTGTCAATCTTGAAATTTGGTCAACTATTATCAAGATCATCACCTTGTAATAGTAACCCTAATAGAAGACCTCATATTCTTGAATACAATGAAAAATTTAAAAAATAACTTTATTTATTTATTTATTCATGAATACTAAGTACAAGAGTATGGATTTCATCCCAACAAGTTTATAGTATAGTCATACCAATTTTTCTCCTGAAATAATCTATCTTTAGTTTTGTAAGAGGTTTAGTAAATATGTCAGCATTTTGTTCCTCGGTGCTAATATATACTAATTTGATGATATTCCTATCAACCGTATCTCTTATGTAATGGTAAGGAATCTCTTTATGTTTTGATCTATTATGGAAAACTGGATTTACAAAGAGCTTTATGCAGCTTTGATTATCACAATGGATAATGGTAGGTACCAGAGGTTTTCCAAATAGATCAAACAATAGTTTTCTTAACCAGGCTGCTTCTCTAGCTCCCATAGAGGAAGACATGTATTCATCTTTAGTGGAACTCTGAACAATAGCTGATTATTTTCTACTAAACCAAGATATCATTGCTGATCCTAAACTGAAACAACATCATGTGGTGCTTTTGCAATTTGTGGAACTACTTGCCCAATCTGAATTAGAATAACCTTGAAGTTTGATCTCAACCTTTTCATATTTCAAGGAAAGTCCAATGGTCCCTCATAAATATCTTAGAATATTCTTAGCATCCATCAAGTCTATTTTCTTAGGTTCGCACATGAAGTGACTTAGTACATTTGTTGCATAGCAGATGTCAGGACATGTGTTTACTAGATACATGAGGTATCCAACAATTTGTCTGTAAGGTGAGGGATCTGTATGTTTAGAATCTTCTGCTTCACTTTTTAGCTTGTGTAGAATTATTTCCATTGGGGTAGCCAATGGTTTACAATCCATCATCCCAAATCTGGTTAGGATGTCAATGGTATATTTTTATTGACTTAAGAAAATGTGATCTTCCTATTGCCAAATTTCTAGACCTAGAAAGTAGTGTAGTAGGCTCATATCCTTCATATCAAACTCAGCTACTAGGTCTTGTTTGCATTTTTCTATGAGGTGATCTTCTCCTGTTATGAGAAATTCATCAACATACAAAACTAGAATTATCATATCACCATTTACTATCTTGAAGTAGATGTTAGGGTCTTCTATGTTTTTGGAGTATCCTAGTTTGATGAGATAGTTGTCTATTCTTTCATACCATGCCCTGGGGGCTTTTTTAAGGCCACAAAGAGCTTTCTTTAACTTACATACATAGTGATATTTATCATGTGTGAAAAATCCTTCTAGTTTCTCTAATTATACTTCTTCCTCAATTTTCCCATTCAAAAAAGGTATGTTGACATCCATTTGGTGTACTTTCCATCCTTTAGATACTGCAATTGTAAGAATGGTTCTTACAGAGGTGTAACGGGAAATAGGGGCAAAGGTCTCTTCATAGTCAATCCCAGCCTTTTGTGAGAATCCTTTGGCAACAAATCGAGCTTTATGTTTTTTAATGTTGCCATCTGAAGCATAGTTTATCTTGAATAACCATTTTGAAGAGACTACTGATTTGTTTTTGGGTCTGGGTACAATGTCCCAAACATCATTTTTCATAATGGATTGATACTCTTCAATCATGGCTTCTCTCCAAGCTTGTTTTGATAAAGCCTTTTCCACATTGTCAAGTTCAGATTTTGTGAGTTCAGATAGAAGGGAAACATAACATTTTTGTGTTCTTTTTCTCTTGTTCTCCTTGGATATTTGATCTAGCTCTATATTATTTTCTTCAAACATCTTCCATTCCCATAAAGGTCTCTTGGTGTTATTTGATGTTACATTGTTTTCATTATTTGGGCTTGTAGGTTCAATATTTTAGAATGTAGGCTCAACATTTGAAGATGTAGGTTCAGACTCTATTGTTTGATTCTCCCTCTCATTCTCAGTTGTAGGGTCTTTATCTAGCTCTATTATAGAATCATCCTCACTAGTTGTGGATGTGAAATTTTCTTCAAACTTTACATCTCTGGTGATCTCTACTGATCTCTGGCCATGAACATAAATTCAATATCCCTTAGTATCTTCACTATATCCTATGAATATACCTTTCTTCCCAAAAGGTTCTAATTTAGTTCTCTTTTCTTTTGGAACATGTATGTAAATAGGACAACCAAACACTCTTAGATGGCTTAGGTCTGGTTTGTTCCCTGTAAATACTTCTTCTAGTGTGGTATTTTCTAGAATAGCATGAGGAAACCTATTTTGTATGTATACTATTGTGTTTTTTGCTTTAGCCCAGAAGGAGATGTGAATGTTTTGATCATGCATCATGGCTTTTGCTACTTCGATAATGGTTCTATTCTTTCTTTCTACTACCCTGTTCTGTTGAGGATTATATGGTAAAGTATACTCCCTCTTAATCCCAATAGATTTGCATAATTATTTGAAACTATTAGAGGTATATTCACCTCCATTGTCAGACCTTAGAGTTTTAATTTTCTTCCCAGTTTGATTTTCAACTAGTGCTTTGTATTCTTTGAACTTAGATAAAACTTCATTTGATTATTTTAGTTTTAGAAAGTATATCCATTTTCTTCTAGAGTATTCATCAATAAATATTACATATTATAAAGCACTTAATAGGGAGTGTGTGGACATAGGACCACATAGATCTATTTGTATAAGTTCTAATACATTTTTTGATTTGTGCTCACTTGTCAGAAAAGACCCTTTTGTATTCTTTCATAAGGTACATCCTTTGCATATACTTGAATGTTCAGATTTAAGATGAGGTATCCCTAGGGTGATTCTATTTAGAGTTGGAAGAGCACTATATCTAATATGGCCTAACCTTTTATGCCATATCTCATTATTGTTTTGAACTTCATGACTTAAGGCAATTTTTTGTTCACCACAAAATTTATATAGACTTCCTTCCCTAGACCCTATAGTGATGGAATTCTTGATATTTGAATTTGTAGTCCAGAGAAGAACTTTATCCTCATTAAACATGACTCTATATCCTTGATCAGCTAGTCCAAAAATGGATATTACATTTCTTTTTATTCTAGGTACGTATAGTACTTCTTTTAACTATAAGGTTACTCATCTTATCTTTATTGAACAGGTCCCAATTCCTTTCACGGGATAAGTAGAGTTGTCACCAATAGTGACTTCTTCTGAGGAGTTTCCTTTGAATGTTTCAAACTAATCCCTAAATCTAGTGATATATCTTGAATCTCTAGTATCAATTATCCATGTACTCTTATTTGAGTTTAGTTCACTAGACAAAGCTAAGAAGAAGAGAGGATTTTCCACTTCTTTGACTTCAGCTAGTGCTTCTTGTATTTTCTTTCTTTCTAGACAATATTTGTGAATATGTTTGTATTTCTCACATTTGTAGCACTATACTTTTGAAAGATCCCTTTTATTGAAGGTTTTAGTACTTCTTTTCCTTTCCAAAATTTTTTTCTTTTTGTTTGATGTGTGGAGTGCCAGAACTTCTTTTTCTTTTCTAGGTCCTATCCCTCTTGAGATTAATCTTGATTCTTCTTGAGTGGAATCATTTTTTAGTTGTTCAAATTTTTGTAATGGAGGTCTTGCACTTATGCACTAAAGGAATGATTCCTAGGAGATATATAATCCTCTTAGATAAATTAAGGATAGTTCTAGATCATCCATATTATTTCCAATGGTAAAGAGTTGATCCCTTAATTATGATATTCTCAGAAAATAGGAGGTGATTTTTTCACCCTTGTTCATTTTCATATTCATAAGTTGTTGTTTTAGGGTCAATAATATACAAGCATTATTGATTTCAAATGTGTCTTGAATGGTTTTGAATATTTGAAATGCAGTGGTAAATCTTGAAATACTTGGAAGTATAGAATATTTGACAGGGTCAATAATCAATATTCTAGCTTTGTTATTTCACCTTTTCCAAGTGGATTTTTCTACTTCATCTTCAAGTATTGTAGGTTCTTTCTCTATGTAATCCTCTAATTCGAGTTCTAGAAGTAGAGAATTAATCCTAGTTTTCCAAGATAGAAAGTTGGATGCACCCTCAAGTCTATCTTCCATTCTCATACTATGAGCCATTTCCTTTTGATATTATAATAAACACAATTATAAATTTTATTTTGTTTATATGAAATATCAAAAATAAATAATATATCTTCTTTAATAACCATGCTCTGATACCATGTTAAGGAATATTAGATTAGAAGATTTAATAATTATTTATATTAGTATATATTGATGTAGAATGCAATTTTCTATTGTGATTGATTGATTCTACATTTTTCTTTTATTATATATATTAGTATGTAAATTCATGACCATACATGGTAGTTTCCATGTAGGGTCATGACCCTACGTTAATATTAATTCAATCACTAACTGTAGATTAAATAATAACCCAACCAACTTGAATCATTTAATAACAATGTGTTCGATAAGGATTATCATATGCTGTAATGTAATTGCAGCCACATGATAATTATCGTGTGACTATAGTTACATTGCAGAAGATGATACTATGTATTGCAGCACACGATATATATCATGTATGCAATACATTGCAACGCATGATACTTATCATGCCTGCAATGTATACATTGCAGTATACAATGTTTTATTGTGATTGCAGTATGCTCTTCATTCGATTAGTTAGTATGCCAACCATTTAACTATATATATATATATATATATATATATATATATATATATATATATATATATATATATATATATATATATATATATATATATATATATATATATATATATATATTCAATTTGCATACTTAAACATGAACGAAGCTATATTTCAACACAAGCCAACTATTTACTGCAAGTAAATGATAATGAACATTAATAAATACAATTAGTTATTTGTTTGTGATCATTTATATATTTCATTTATGGGAATGTAAATCTATATATATGACAACATGTAAGAAGACGACATAAAATGAAATAATCTAAGTTTAATATATTATTTGGATTATATATTATGTATTCATTTCAATTAATTAGTTATTTATTTGTGATCATTTATATATTTCATTTATGGGAATGTAAATCTATATATATGACAACATGTAAGAAGACTACATAAAATGAAATAATTTAAGTTTGATATATTATTTGGACTATATAGTATGTGTTTATTTCAATTATATTATTGTTTTTTATATTCATTTATTTGGTATTAGAGTGCAAATGAACATATTGGTAGGTCATTATATCTACAATTTGTCATTTTAGGAAAGAAGAGTGGATGATCTACACAAGAGGATTTTTTTTTTCTATTCCCAAAGACTAAAAAGGAGCTAATGCTATAACTAGTAGCTATTGTTGCACCAAAATATCCACCTGTTAATACCCGGTATAACCACTAGACTTATAGAACATGCATGATTATGTTAAACTATGTCATAAATCTTGAAAGGGGACACTAGTGGTTAGTCGAACAATCCCTCCTTAGCATTAGCAAAGGGGATTCAAACCCGTTACCAAGGCCTGATACCACTTGTTATAACTAGCGATTGTCATTGTACCAAAATATCAATGAGTTAATGCTTGATGCAACCATTAGACTTATAGAAGACACAAAAGGCCATTAAATCATGTCATGAATCCCAAAGGATGATGTTGGTGATTAGTCCAAAAGCTAAACTGAGTGAAAGGTTGACTACATGAACAAGATGGTGAAATTTGTTTTCATCCTTTGAAGATATAGAAGCTATTGTTTGAATAATATTGGTTAGCTGTTTCGAGGATAAAAGAGGGATGATTATTTTTTGCTTTTGGTAGTTGTTATTAAAAATCTAAAGGAATTCCAAACCATTATGAAAGAACTCTATTTGGAAGAAGAAATTTGTTGAACCAAAGGAAAGATAAATAAATCACTAATTTATATTGAAGCCACAAAAGTTTTGATTGAAATTCAAAGTAAAATTTTTAAAAGAAGGAGAATATTATTTTAAAATGTTATAAATAAGGTGGACTAGAAAGATTGTTGGTATGCATTTATTAGAGAATTTATGCAAAGTATTTTAAGGTTAGTTTTTATAAAAATATATATGTTATAGAGATGATAGAAAGTCTTAGAGGAGTTCAAAAGTTTGTTTGTAGTTAAGAAATCAAATATTATTGTAGATTTGTCATGCCACAAGAATCACTAGTCAAACAAGTTGCCAAGTTACACTTTTTATTATGGGTTTAAATGAATTTAAAGGTAAATTAATGCATTTTGAGATTTTTTGTTTGAATATATTAGAGAAAGAATATTAGACATAGTTGTTGAATTGAGAATTCAAAAGCCACTCAAAGCTCAAAAATTTCATAGCTAGAGAGAAAGGTTTCGTAAATAGATTACCATGTTTAAATTATTTCAAAAATTTGTTGGAGTGTTTAATTTTTTTTTATAATGGGAAAAATTGGTAAAAAAGTAGAAAAGGAGAAATTTAACTTGGAAGAATAACCAATGGATACTTACAAAACATTAAACAACAAAAGTTCAACAAAAACAATTACTAATTATCAATTCTTTATATTTATATTGAAAACATTAGATGCCATTCATACAGGATAAGTGATTTTGTTCTAAAAGTTGTGCAATGCATAATAAAATATAATTGTATTTGTCTCCTTTTGTAGACTAGCATTTGTTTATGATTTGAAGCCAATTCTTTCATTGAAATGAAAGAAATCCTATTGTAAATGTCTGTTAGTTGTGGATTTTTTTTATTGCTACATCAAATTAACAAATATAAAAAAGACACAAATGTAAATTAAATGTGTTCAAGATCTCATTTTACCAAAAAAATATTCAACCACACACAAAAAAAATCATTTTACAACAAGTCCTACATTACAATATTGTTCTCACATACCCAAAGGTTTAAGGCAACATAAGTTTAGGCGCACAACAAGATATTACTCATCTTAAGAATAATCACTATATTAAATTGATTTTTCATATTACTTTCATAAATACCATTTATCTCTATTATAATTTGAGGACTATTCTCTCCTTAAAAATAAAAGAATGCTTGTTGTAAATGAGTATTCTACTTTAAATTAACAAGCAACAAAGACACATGTATGCAAATTTAATGCAATTGAGTTTTCAATTTAATAAGAAAAAATCAATGACATAAAATAATCAATTTCCAACTAATCATGTATTACAATACTGTCTTCACATAACCAAAAATTAAGACAACATAAGTTTAGACATGAAACAAGAGATTTCTCAATAACAATTAGTATATTAAATTAACATTCCATATTAATCTCATTTATATCTTTAAGCTATACTATAATTTAAAATTTATCCTTTCACTAAACATAAAAGAAACCATATTGTAAATGATTGTCCTATCTTAAATGATTGTTCTATTTCAGAAGGACGAGCGCTCTACAACTTCCCGCCCAACCTTCAAATTCAAACTATCATTTTCCATGCTCGCCTCCCCTGGGGGGGAATCTTCCCCCCTTGCAGGTGCCCAAGCTGGACCCCATGCTTGTCTTGAGACTGCTACCCCTTGCACGGGGTAGTCCATGAAAGATTCAATGGAAGGATCCCAACAAGTGTCCTCTTCTTCTGATGTCCCTTCATCCCCGCCTAAGACTAGTTGGAAAGGCGCTCTTGTTGGCGAGGCCCAGAACACTCTGGAATCACTTCTGGTGGACTTCATCCAGACTTAGGAAGGCACTGAACTCTCACTCCCTGATTCTGTGGTGAACAAAACTATGGTTGATTTCTAGTTAGCACTAGTGGGTCAATTATTCAACTTCCAATCCACCATTAAAATGATCAAAAAATGGGTGGCTACTCAATGGAAGATCAAGGGGTATGTCTTAGTCTGAGCTATGCCTGGCAGGCTCTTCCTCTTCAAATTCAACACTCTAGAGGATCTGGCCTTTGTTCTATTAGGCTCATGGGTCTATGGTAAGCACTTCCTGGCCCTAGTGAAGTGGAAACCTGGGTTCAATCTTACAATAGAACTAAGTAGGATGGCACTAGTTTGGATGCACCTCTCAAGTCTTCAACTTGAATACTGGGATGAACAAGTATTCAGGTGGATTGGTGACTCCTTTGGCACTTTTATTACTATAGATCAGGTAACCTGCTCTAAGTCCAGGTTGGTGTTCGCTAGATTTTGTGTTAATGTTACTCTTTACAAAACCCTCCCCAACTTTGTAATCTTGAAATCCAAGCTAGGTAGATGGACTCAAGCTTTGGTGTATGAGAATACCACTCTCTTCTGTCAAAATTGTGAATCTAGGGGACACACTAGTGAAGCATGTAAATCCTCTCTACATTGAACACAAAATAAAAATAAGGATAAGGGCACCTCCGAGGAACCACCCATGAAAGCAGGAGAAGAGATGGAGAAGACCAGGCCCCCTCGGTGGCTAAAGTGTTGGAAAACCTAGAGTTGGAAATCCTAGAGGTGGAAGAGGGTGATATTGTTACCCTTCTAGAGAATGATGTGGTGCTCCCGTGGCCTAAGGATACTAAATCCCCCCGATGGTGGTGACATTGGATCCTTTGAACCCTCGATGATTACCTTAGTGCCAAGTTTGGTCAGTCCTGATGAGGTGGAAAAACCTACCATAGTGGTCTCACTCACACTAATGTCTCCTATGGCTGCTACAAAGCTTCCTCCACAGCAGCCGAAGGAATAGAACTACCCTTCCTCACCCAGCTACCTGGGTGAAGAACGTTGTGGGGAGGAAGATGGTGAATGGAAAACCCAAAAGAAGAAACATAAGTCCAAGAAGGCTAATGTGGGGTTGGAAATACCCAGAGGGAGGCCATTAGAATGTGCCAAGAGATCAAGAGGGGCTACAAGGGATGTTGTGGTAGGTAGGCAAGAAACCTTAGAAACAAGTTTTAAAAATAAGAAATGATTTGTCTTTCTTGGAATGTTAGAGGTCTCAACAACCCCCTCAAGGAAAGTGCTATTAAACAATATATTTTTTCTCATAAGTTGCATATTCTTCTTATCCAAGAAGTTAAGATGTCTTTCAATAATTTTGCCTCCCTTGCTAGAAGTCTCTGGCTAGGTGTCAAGTTTCCCTACTCTTAGGCCTCTAGTGCCTCCGGGGGCATTGCCACTCTCTGGAACCCCAACATTGTTGAAGGTGAGCCACTTTCCTTCTTCCTAAACTTCCTCATTGTTACCTTCAGAAAGAAACAACTAGTTTGGCACTTGATCAATATCTATGCCCCTAATACCTAGACTAGCAGGTTGTCCCTCTGGATGGATATTATCAGCTACATGGATCAGGACACTTTTGCTAAATATATGGTGGTTGGTGACTTTAACACCCCCCTTTATCCCTTGGAAAAACATGGAGGTCTAATGGACTACTCTGATAGTATGGGGGATCTTGCCAAATTTGTCTCCTGCTCTAGTCTCTTTGACATTGACCTGAAAGAAAATCCCTTCACTTGGTCCAACAATAGGAAAGGCTCACATCTCATCCAAGTGTGGTTGAATCAGGTCCTAGCCACCTCCTCATGGGACTTATGCTTAACCTCCACTCTGTCTTCCCTCCCCAAAACTACCTTTGATCATAACCCCATCCTCCTCTACTAGTTTGACTCTCCTAGGATTGGTCTGGTTCCTTTTAGATTTGAGATTATGTAGTTCTCCCACCCCCCATTTAGGGACCAAGTGAAATCCTAGTGGGCCACCTCTATTAAGGGTACTGCCATGTTCAGGATTTCTCATAAACTAGAAATCATCAAAAGACAGGTTAAGGGATGGAGCAAATGTAATTTTTGTGACTTCTATAAGGAGAAGAAAGAGCTGAGGAAGACCTTGGACTCCCTCCAAGCCCAGCTTGCCACTGGGAATTTCAACCCCTAGCTTCAAATGGAGGAAGAAAAGGAAAGACACCAGTGGCTGGAAGCATTGAGAAGAGAAGAAATCTAATGGAAATAGAGATCTAGGATCCATTGGCTTATTGAAGGAGACAAAAATATGGCCTTCTTTCATAGATCAACTAGCAATCACAAAAGTAGAAATACCATTAACACAATTAGGGATGATAGAGGGAATGAAGTTACTGAGAAGGAAAAAATTAACTAGGTTGCGGCCAATTACTTTAGGGGGTTATACTCTAACACTAGACACATGTGCTTGGTCAACGTGTAGAATTAGTTCCTCGAACACATCCAATGTGCCATTACTCACAGTGACAATGATTGAATCACAAGGTGTGTTTCTAATGAGGAAGTCAAAGTGGCTATCTTTGCTATGGGGGCCTATAAAGCACCAGGACCTAATGGTTTCCCCTGGGCTTTTTTTCAAGAATATTGTGATATTGTTGGTCTAGAAGTATCATGTTCTGCCAGAGACTTCTTAAAATGGGGCGACTACTAAAGCACCATAACAAGACCTATATTGTGTTGGTCCCTAAGAATGACAACCCGACCTCTATGTTGGACTTCAAGCCTATTAGTCTATGTAACACAGTCTATAAGATCCTCACTAAGATCTTGGTTAACAGACTAAAGCCCCTCCTCGACAAATTGATCATCCCTACTTAGAAAGGTTTTTTTCTAAGAAGGAAGATCCTAGATGTGGTCTTATCCACACATGAAATTATCCATTCCATGGACAGGAGAAAAGAACCAGGTATGGCATTTAAACTTGATATCTCTAAGGTTTATGACAAGGTTAATTGGTCCTTTCTTCAAAAAATTCTTAGTGGAATGGGCTTTAATGATAAGGTTATCCATATTATTCAAGAATGTATGCAAACTGTTAGTTTTTCTATGTTGGTCAATGGCTCCGCAGGAAGCTTATTTCAACTTGAAAAAGGTCTATGGAAGGGTGACCCCCTCTCCCCCTATTTATTCATTATGGTGGTTGAAGTCCTCAACAAGAATCTAACTATACTCTCTTCCATAGGGAGAATAAAAGGAGAAAATCTAGCTTCCACTTTGCAACAAATTATTCTGGAACAATTTGTGGATGATACTTTCCTCTTTGGGTACTCATCGGTGATTGAAGCTAGATAGTGGAAGAATGTGTTGGAGAACTATGCTACGCCCTTGGGATAGTGCATCAACTACCAGAAAAGAAGAATGTTCTTCTTCAACACCCCCATCGAGACCCAAACCAGAGTGCTTCAAATCTTGGGCTGTCAATTGGCTTCACTCCCCTCTACCTATCTAGGCCTCCCTCTTACTATCGAAGAGGTCTCTCAAGAATTTTGGAACTCCATCCTAGAAAGAACCCAGCAAAAACTTGTTGATTTGAAAGGGAAGATTCTGAGCAATGCTGGTAAACTCCAAATGGTGGCTTCTACTCTCCAGGGGATACCTGTTTAATTTCTATCCCTCTTCAAGATCAAAAGAAACATGGCTGAGAGGCTGGAAAAAATACAAAGAACTTTTTTGTGGGATGGCTTTGAAGAGAAAAAGAGGATATCCCTAGTCAATTGGGAAACGGTTTGCCTTCCTAAAAGATTAGGAGGTCTGGGTCTTAGGTGAATTGGCATGTTGAACAGGGCCCTCACCATGAAAGTGGCTTGGAAGCTCATTGAAAGGAAAGCAGATTGGTGTAAATTTATGGAAGATAAGTACCTTCAAGGGAACCCTTATGGAATGATGTACCAAGATAATGACCTTCCCAATGGATCCAAACTTTGGGCAAATATCTACAAATACAAAACCATTCTTTCTACGGGTGTCTTTTGGAATCTCGGAGATGGAAGATCCATTTGATTCTGGCTTGACTCATGGATCCAAATTTGCACTAACCTTGATTGATGGTTTGGCCCCCTCATGACCTACCTCAAGCCTATCCTTGGTAACAGAACCTACAACTACATGTCTGGAGGGAGATGGAAAGATATAGCTCTTCTGGTCAAGGAGAGACATGAATTAAAACACTTGGCTAATGAGCTCATGGAAATACTAGGAAATGTCAAAATTGCTAGAATTGGTGGTCAAGAATCTATCATTTGGGCCCCCAACTAAGCGGGAAGCTTCTTGGTCAGGACTACTTACAACCTGCTCCTGAAGGAGGAGCATAACCCTGGAGATTAGAAAAATGTGTGTATCCGACACCTTACTCTAAAAATCAACTTCTTCTAGTGGATGCTTATACATGGTAAAGTTGTAACTCATGACAACCTCATTAGAAGATGGTTCTCCCTGGCTAGCAAATGTGTCCTCTGCAAGAAGGAGGAAACTGTGAACCACCTATTCATATACTATGACTACTCTACTAGTATTTGGTAGGGATTTATTGGAAAATTAGGGATCCCTTGGGTCCTTGGAGATGATGTCCACCAGTTCACTAGTTGGCGATCCCCCTCCAATCACCCTCTCCTCCAGCTTGTATGACTTCTTCTTCCCCCACACATTTTCTGGACTATCTAGAAAGAAAGGAATAATAGGATCTTCAAGGAGACTGATTCCCCACCTGAGGCCTCTCTTTGTCTAGGCACCAAGCTCCTATGTAATAATGTTGGCTCGACTAATTGGAAACTCCCCTCTACACCCCCCTCAGCTTGGGAGATCAAAATGGCTAACAATTGGAATTTGTTGTCTGTGTTCACTAGGTTGGGCAACTCTAGGTTGATGGCCTGGAATACTACTAGGTGAGTTGCCCTGCCCATTGGTTGGATCAAATTAAACTTCGATGGGGTGGTGAACAATCTTACCTAGGGTGGGGGTGGAGTGCTAAGATACCACAATGGTTCTTTCCTTTTGGCTTATGTTGGGCCGCTCAAAAATAGTATTGTTAATCAAGCTGAAGGAGAGGCTCTTCTATGGGGTATAAAATTTTCCATCTCTAAGAATATCAGGACGCTGATGACTCAAGGGGATTCCAAATTAATTATATAGATGTTGTCAAATGAAGGTTGAACGTGGGGTGGTGGGTGAACACCATAATAGTGGAAATTCGGGAGCTTCTCAACAACTCCCAAAGCACGACCATTTCCCATACATACAGGGAAGTTAATGTGGTGGTGGATTTTGTGGCTGGCATTAGGTTTAAGTAAACTAGGCTAGTCAAATTGGAGGAGCTTAGTGAGCTACCAAAGGAGACTGAGCGGCTAATCAGGTAAGAAAAAAATGACACCAACAATGTTCAAAATGAGCCATGCTATCGATAAAATAGTTAAGGGCCCCACCAAGATTATGTGCTGGCTTAATATGATGATTATAGCCGTTATGACTATGTATGTGAAAAATCTTATAAAGGTTCATAATTATCTTTTGTGTGATTATGTGTGGAAGGATGGTTATCTGCATTAGCAAGTAATCTTGATTACCAAGGACACTAATGGAAAAATTGGCTTAACTTCTAATAATTATGCCTCGAGATCCACTGGATTTCCCTGTACGAGGTTTGACTATCCAAAAAACACCCAGTCCTTGCCTTGTATGAACAAAATTCACATAAAATAGTTAACTCAAAAAGCCCTTTTTTATGCACTAGCATGCAAAGCTTGTCTCTGTAAATTTTAGAAGGTGTCTACGGTGGAAACTAGTCTAGTTGATATGGGTGGAAAAACTTTGCATATTGAGCTAGACAAAATTGAAGAGGAGTTCACCTCCGACCCCCTAGTTATTCACTACTAAAAAGATAGTGGCATTTGGGGCTTCATGGAAATAATGAAGGGTGACCATGATAAACAAATTTCTAAACAATTTGTGACCTCATGGAACAACAACATAAAGGTGTCGGTAGGGGACATAAACTTCAAAATTAATGAGGAGGTCATTGGTAAAGCAATGAGGCTATCAATGGAGGGAAGGAAGTACAAGAAAACTAGTTGGATGCCAGACATTGCCAGTCTCAATCAGTTCTTCAACTTGGGTGAAAAGCCTGTGAAAAAGTTTGGGGGGATTCAACCGCAAGTTGCTTGCTGACTTCTGGCTTAAGGTGTGTCACATTATCATGAAATACTTCACTCTTGAGGGAAAATTTACTATGTTTTATTATTATCATATGTTGTTCCTTAACCACATTAGGAATAGGGACCTTATTTCTATCTTGTTCTATGTCCTCCACTCGCTAGAAAGTAACATCCTAGACATAAAAGAGAACAAGAATCCTGAGAAACTGATTCCCATCCTTCACCAGGGCCTCTTTCTCTATTTGTACAATTTCCATAAATCCATTTTCCCCCCACCCCAACCCCCCCTTATTATTAAGGTCACCTAGGACATTTCTCCTGCGGGAGCAAATAACCCCTCTCAATCCGCCTCCCTGTCCATCCAGGAGACTGACCTGGTCCCGCATGATGGTAAAGGCCGCAAGAGATGTGTAAGAAACCCCTTCAAAAGGGTAGAGGACTTAGAGGAATCCTATGTCTCTGAGTCCATGGAAGCTAAGGAAAAGACGGTGGTTGATAGCACCCCTAAAGCTAAGAGGAAGCTCAAAAAACCAAAAAATTCGGACAGTTAGGTGGAGTTGGAAGTTGATTTGGGTGGTACTATCTGGCGGTCCAACAAAATTTCCAAGGAGAAATGCAAAATAAGACTCAAGGAAATAGCCTCTAATGACAAGACTCATTTGGATGATATGGATACCTCTACCTCCTCTAGTTTGATTAAGGGCTCCTCGACCGAGCACTTGAGCTCGCCCAAGTCTGGCTACACTCCTCCTTTGAATCCCCCACCGATGGTGAATGAAATCCCTAGCAGAAATACCCCATCCCCTCCCTCTCCCCACACTCAGTAGGTCAACTCCCCTTGTAGTGAGCACAATACCATGGTGATGGATGAGAATGACAGGTTCAAAGGCAGCCTCAAATAGAAGTTCAACGAGATGGATAATTAGATTCTTGGCATCAAGCAAGATACGAGGGAAATCAAATCCCGCATCACTAATTCAAATAAATTTTCCCTTAAAGTGATGCACACATCGACCGTCACATTGTATAATGTGTAGGAGAAGATCACTGGCAGTAAATTGGAGGCTAATGAGGATAATAGAGACCTCTTCCTATTTCTGCAAGAAGAGTGGGCTACTACCTTGATGTCAAAGCGTCTGGGCAGGAGATCTTAACTACTGTTGCTGCCATGGTGATTTTGTTCTGGTTTGGGCCTATTGGCCTCAGGTTTTTAATTATGCTTTTCTATTTTATGGTTAATTTTTTAAGACTTTGGATTAACCCTGTGTGGCATATTACTGTTAATATGTTCTATACTTTCTGGTTAAGCTACTCTTCTTTGTTCTTTTTTCTTATGACCTTTAAGTTTGTTTTTGATAGAGGTAGACTGGACACTATTTTGTTGTTGTTGATTATCTACTTTTAGACTAGTCCTATTAGTGTGTTGTTAATGTGCTCCTAGTCTTTCTGTTCCATGGGCTAGCACCCTCTTGCTTCTTTTTTCTATCAAAAACAAATATCAAAGACATATATGTAAATTTTCATTTACTAAGAAAATATTAATCTATAGAAAAGAATGCTTTTTCAATTAGTACTATTCCGCACTATTTTTCTCATGTGTCTTTATATAAATATCCATTTACTATGAAAATATTCATCTATAAAAAAGAATGCATTTTCAATCAGTACTATTTTATACTATTGTTGTCACGTATGTTTATATAAATCTTCATTTATTATGAAAATATTTATCTATAGAAAAGAATGTCTTTACAGTCAGTACTATTTTACATCATTTCTCTATTTTACTATATTGTACTATTTCTCACGTGTCTTCATATAAATCTCCATTTACTATGAAAATATTCATCTACAAAAAAGAATGCATTTTCAATCAGTACTATTTTACACTATTGCTCTTACATATCTTTATGTAACTCTCCATTTATTATAGAAGTATTCTTCTATAAAAAAAAAGATGCTTTTTCAATCCGTACTATTTTACACATACCTAAGTTTAAGACGGACTAGAAGATATTACTCATACTCATCTTAAGAGACAGTATATTAATTTAACATTCTATATGACTCTCACAAATGTCATTTTTATCTGTTATGATTAGATACACAAATTTAGAGTTCAATCAATAGCAAGCCACTATAGTATATTACAAAGCATTACAATTGAATAAAATATGTTCACTTATCTTCATAGAAGCTGAGGTTGAAGATGTAAGAAACAAAAGCTTTAATGCTCGACTTGTAGGATGCTTCATTAATGGATTCCTTAAGTTGCAGTGCATGTCAGCACATTTCTTTTCCAGTTTCCCCTGTCATGGCTTCCTTCACTATGTTTTCCACAACATCACTACTGGGAACAACATCGATCCCCTCGTAGATCTACAATCCAAGCCTCACCTACTCAATTGCCAATTTGGAGTTAAAGAATTGATTCGACGTGAAGGGCCATGTGATGCAAGGGCATCCAAGGTTAAGTCAGGGGCATTCTTGTCCTTTGTGAAACTGCATGGGCTGTTTGTATTTTGGCCGGTGTTACTCAGTTGCAGCCTTGACCAACAACCTCGGTCATTAAAGGAAGCTCGGTCACTGAAGGAACTTGGTAGTCTCTGGAGCTCGGTGAAAGTGTTACTTGGTTATGCCTATGGTGCTTGGTCGACACTGATGCTCAATGATGCCTAGCATTCTCAGTTAATTAACTGTTGCTCAGTATTTCTAGCTTACCAACTGGAGTTATTTGTGATTTTTTGAGCTGACTTGGTGCATTTATTGTTGGTAGCTATTGTTATAGGCTGACATGCTGAATTAAATGTTTGTATACAATTGTAAGCTAACTTGTATGACATTTAATTATTTGTTTGGGGAGTTAATGGTTTCATCCAGCTGACTTGTGACTAATGACTAGTATTTATAGGATGTTTGGGTAGATGTTTGGGGAAGGAGATGAGAGGATCATTAGGAGATCAATAGAAGTTCATGACTTAGAAGGCTTAGTGAATGAAATTTGAGGTTCTAAAAGATGGAGTTGGTGAAGTTGTGAAAAGATCTTGCATAATCTTGCAGATCAGATTGATATTTGATAGTTGTTTGTAGCAGAGCTAGTGGTTGCACACTTGGAGACAAGGAGATTTCTTGGAGGCTTGCGAGCTCAAGCTTAGATCTACCTTAGAGTTTCCATCAGCTTCTGATTGTCTTCAGAGCTAAACTAGCTGAGTTTTTATTGGATCTATTTGTGGATCTTGCAGAGTTGTTTCTATTTTTAATTGGCCCTAACGCGGAAGGCCTTACAACTGGGCATGTTAATGAAAATTACTTGAAACAATTGTTGTGTTATTTGTTGTGTTGATTATTCCGCTATGTAATTCTATTGGCTATAAGGTTTGGACTGTCCTTCATTGGATCCACCATCCTTGACTGCATTAGGTGGTATCAGAGCTAAAGTTTGTTCCTGTTGGAGCTGATAGTTGATCTTGTGGAGTGAAGGTTAACCTAGCAAGGCTGATCTTACGAAGTTGATCCTATTGGAGTAGAGATTGTGTGCAATTTGGATTGCAGATCTGGAGCACTACACTTGTGGATGTTTCCCTAGTTGTTTGTTCAAGGTGGAAGGTTGAGATCTGACTTGTACACAACTTAGAGATTACCACAAGGTGTTCAGTGAGGGTTTGTTGCAGAGGGTTATTTTGCATATCTTTAAGGATGCCTCCAATAAGATTGGACCCTAGAGCTATTGCAGATCTTTGTGATGCTGTAGAATCAAAGATTTTTGATAAATTTAGATCAGATGTCAGATCTGAGATAGAATTGATGAAGAATGACATGGTCACCAAGATCATGAGAGCTGTTGGTGGTGTACCTCAGAATGTTGATACTGAAGATGGATATGAAGAAGCTGTTAAAGAATTTGAAACTTCTGGATCTAGTGGTGATGACCAGAAGAATAGATCTGGTGAAGATAGAGCTGCTCGGTTACATAGATCTGGAGCTCGGTTTAGTAATGGTTACCGAATGGAAGTTTCTACTTTCTCTGGTACTTTGAATCCCAACAATCTGATTGATTGGATTGGTGAACTTGAAGATTTCTTTGAGCTAGAAAAAATTGAAGATCCTCTTCAGGTGAGATTAGCACAGACAAAGTTGAAAGGACATGTTGCTCTTTGGTAGAAAGAACTATAAAGAAATAGAGAATATGAAGGTGAAACAAAGATCAATCGGTGGAGGTTGATGGTGACTGAGTTGAAAGCTAAGTTCATACCTTTTGACTATGAGCTTGACTTGTTTAAGAAGTTGCAGAATCTGAAACAAAAGGATTTGTCTATTGAAGATTATACCGAGGAGTTCTACAAACTTACTATTCGATTTGGACACCGAGATCTTGGTAAGGAAAAGGTAGCTCAGTATGTGAATGGTCTGAGATTCAATATTTAGGATGAGCTTGGTATGCTGAAGATTGATTCTATTGAAGATGCTTATCAGTATGCTCTAAAGGAAGAAGATAAGTTGAAGAGGAAATAACATAGTAATCCTCGAGGGAAGGAACAGATTGATCACTCAGTGAAGGATAAACTAACTAATGCAGAAGATGACAAAAACATATGGAACCGAAGAAGAAGATAGGTAGAGTTATCTTAAAGGGTACTTTCTATAAATGTGGAGAGGAAGGACACTGTTCTTTTGAGTGTACATAGAACAAGGTTGACCGACGAACTACTGTGATAAATGATGACATTCAGAATAAACCTGAATCAGAGAACTTTCTGCTTTGGCAAATATTGCTCGTTACAGAGGAGGAACCTTGTTAGAGGAGTAACCTGTTTAGAACCCAATGCAAGTTTGAAGGTAAACTTTGTGTTGTTATTGTTGATATTGGCAGTACTGATAACCTTATTGCTGAGGACATGGTTTAGAGACTTGGGTTGAATAGAATGAAGCACCCTTTTCCTTATAGGCTTGGATGGTTACAAGATGTTCATGCTTTGGAAGTAAGAGAGCAATGCTTCATTGATGTTCAGACTGGCTAGTACAAGAATCTTGTGTTATGTGACATTGTGAAGATGAATAGTTGTTATATATTGCTCGGTAGACCTTGGCAATATGATTGCAGAGCTATGTATGACTATGTCATAAATGTTTTTACTATTGAGAAGGATGACAGGAAGTTTACCCTGATGCCTTTGCTGGATACAATGCTTGGTAGGAGAAGCCTGAGTATTTGTAGCTGAGTTGAGATTGTGGATCCAGAGAAAATGATAGATCAGTATGGAGAACCAACCTGTATATTGTCAAGAAAAGACTTGAAGAGACAAAGGAAACTAAAGTGGAAGAATTTGCAAGTAGAAAAGGTGGAGGACTTGTATGTGAAGAACCAGTTCAGGATTTATGTGCTGAATCCTAGAAGATGTTCTTCTCACATATGAACATCTTTTGGAACTTAGGGTGTCTGATGCAAGGGCATCCAAGGTTAAGGCAGGGGCATTTGTTTCCTCGGTGAAACTGCATGGGGTGTTTGTATTTTGGCCGGTGTTACTCGGTTGCAGCCTTGACTGACAACCTTGGTCATTGAAGGAAGCTCGGTCACTAAAGGAACTTGGTAGTCTCTGGCACTCGGTGAAAGTGTTACTTGGTCATGCCTGCGATGCTTGATCGACACTAGTGCTCTATGATGCTTGGTGTGCTCGGTTAATTCATTGTTGCTCGGTAGTTCTGGCTTACCGACTAGAGTTCTATGTGATTTGTTGATCCGACTTGGTGCATTTATTGTTGGTAGCTATTGTTATAGGCCGACATGCTGAATTAAATGTTTGTATATAATTGTAAGCTAACTTGTATGATATTTAATTATTTATTTAGGGAGTTAATGGTTTCATCTAGCTGACTTGTGGCTGATGACTAGTATTTATACGATGTTTGGGTAGATGTTTGGGGAAGGAGATGATAGGATCATTAGAAGATCAATAGAAGTTCATGACTTGGAAGGCTTAGTGAATCAGATCTGAAGTTCTGAAAGATGGATTTGGTGAAGTTGTGAAAAGATTTTGCATGATCTTGCAGATCAGATTGATATTTGATAGTTTTCTGTAGCAGAGCTAGTGGTTGCACACTTCAAGACAAGGAGATTGCTTGGAGGCTTTCGAGCTCAAGTTTAGGTCTACCTTATAGTTTCCATCATCTTCTAATTGTCTTCAAAGCTAAACTAGCTGAGTTTGTATTGGATCTTCTTGTGGATCTTGCAGAGTTGTTTCTATTTGTAATTGGCCCTAATCCGGAAGGCCTTATAGTCGGGCATGTTAATGTAAATTACTTGAAATAATTGTCGTGTTATTTGTTGTGTTGAGTATTCCGCTATGTAATTCTATTGGCTGCAAGGTTTGAACTGTCCTTCATTGGATCCACCATCCTTGACTGCATCACCATGTCACCATTGGCACTCTAGCGCTTATACTCTCTAGTGTCAAATTCCATCCACAATGAGTCATAAAAAATGCAGTCAAAGGATGGGACAAAATTAGAAGCTGAGGCACCCATCCATGGATTACCATTCCTATATTTCTTGTTGCATTGATGAAACCCTCAGGAAGATAATCGCAGGAATTAACTTGGCCAACAACTAGATCTTCAATTGTCCAAATGAAAGGTTGCATACTAGATGCGATGCCCATGGTGAGGGATTTTATTTGGACTTCCAAAAGAAAGCCCTGATATCCAAATGAGATGTAAAGGACGGAGTTTTCCTTTTGTGTGTCCAGCCAACGGATGCACTCCAATTCATTATCGACACCATATTGTAGTTTATGAAGAGGGAAAGTTACACTCCAGACGGGCTTACCCGTGGATTCCTCTATATATTTCACATACTCTGCTTCAAGTGCGTCAAAAGAATTGACAAGCATTGCAACGCAACTTTCTTTGGACAAGCCATAAGCCCGCTGAAGCATGAGAGGCACATCAAGCAGCCCTGGAAAATGAGAGACAAAATCACTTCTCAAAATGCCTTAGGTTAACACTCATAGAGTGATCTTGAATCTCTATGATTTGGTGGTCATTTATTATTTTCGAGACTTGATTTGTAAACAGGTATTGCAGAAAAGAAGCCTCCATTGCCCGCTGTTGTGTGGAATACCATACGCAGAATCTTGAATTTGGAAGCTGATTGTGTTGTCTAGGGTAAGAAAATGTCGCTTATGATGCACGCGGAATGCTATGAGGTTTCTGCAATGATCTTCTCGAGCCATTCTTCGAATGGCTGGGAAAGCTTGTGCAAAGACACAAACATCGACATGTTGTCGATGAGGGAAAGAGCATCGGTGCTTTCACAGGTAGGGGGGAGGCTGGGAATGGATGGGAGAGAAAGAGGAACAAAACGAATAGAGGATCCAACCGCTTGTGATTGTAATTTGGAGGTAGAGGCAGTGGTGGTGAGGAAGCTAGCGGTGAGTCCTTGGGAAGAAAGCATCTTAGCTAGGGCGAGGAAAGGAATGAAATGGCTCTGCGCCATGTAAGGGAACATCATGACGTGTTTACTTTCTCTCCTATCTTCCATGGAAATATTATTTTCTTAGCTCAACGAATGTTTTCTCTCAAGTCGTAGTCCACCATTGCACCCTTCTTAAAGCCAGCTTTGATTTAACATTTTCATTTTTATTTTTAGAATTTCGAGGGCTGATGTTACATTGTTTTCTAATGTTATGACCGTGAAATCTTATTTTTCTTGTGTCAACAATCATAAGGTGTTTTATAATTTTCTTTGGGCCAACCTTGCTTGCTCAAGCTGGATTCTACCTTAATTGACGTAGACAGGAGGACGACGTCTTTTCTACATTTTCATTGTGGGGACAGTTGGATCTTCTCAAATGTCCTTTTTGGAAGTAGGTGTACAAAAATCCCAAAGGAGAGAAGGAAGGCATCGGCTTTGTTTCTCACGGCATTGGAATAAACCCTGCAATTTGTGATGCGTTGGGATAATGATATTTGGAACAGCTTTCATGAAAGTAGATTATGAATATATCTACCTTATTCATTAGGGGGTGTGATGCATGTCAATCACTTTTGGTGGATTACAAGTTATGGGTTCCTTATCACTAGAAGAGGTTGCCCTCGATTTTGGACTATACTGATTTGGAATTTCTATATGAGCGCACATTCATTAGGAGAGAAGGACCACTAGCCGTGAAGGCTATCTTCATCAACATGTAGATGTTAGATGAAATATCATAAGACCTTCAATTTTTTTAAAAAATGTAAAATAGACACTTGACTACCTATAACTAAGGTTTGAAGATGTGACTCATCATACAATTCTTTAAAATAGCATGCCTAGTTAAACGTGTCCAAAATTGGCTTTTAAAAGATTCTAGCAAAACTTAATCTAAAAATATCTACTAGTTGAATTTAAAAATATCATTTGTTAAGTAGAATATTATATTTCTATATAAAATATAATAAATACGCAACTTAAATGGATCAAGTACCTATTAGTAGTTATAAATATTTGTAATGTCTAACTTTTATATCGAACACAAAAGGACCAATATTTCAACACCAAAAAATTATTTGTTTTATAAATATAACACATTATTATGTAAAATATAATTTATATCCAACACAAAAGGACAAATAGTTGAATACTAAAACTTTTTGACAATCTCAGACATTTCATGGGAAAATACAAGGCATTTATTGTGTTCACCTTTTATATATGTGATAAAATAAATTGTTAATATGAAATACTCTAATGCATATACTTTTCTACCCCAATAGTTGTACACATAAGAATAGTATTTGTGCGCTAAGATAAATATATTTGTTTAAGTGAGCATCTTATTTTATTAAGTGAGCATATTATTTATTAAGTGACACACATATGATATAGGTATGATATTTTATTTGAGACAAAAATTTATCTATTTCACTTGTTAATGAATTTATCTATGTTCTTTTAATATAACATTTATAGGTTTGCATGTGTTGAAGTATTGATCAATTTTTATCAACTTTTAGAATTTTTTTGGTTTACATGTGGCTTATTTAATTACAATATATAGTAAAAATGTGTTGTAAGACTAGATAATATATTCACAAGTGGGTGATCGACTATTGGACCCTGATCAACTATTGACTCCTCTCCCCTATCATTTCCCAAATACGTTGGCCCTTGGAGAAGTATGAATGTCATTTCAAATAAAAAAATGCTAGAGAATTAATGGAGCTTGCGAGAAAAGATAGAAAACATCTTCACAACCTCTTGACATCAAGGAGCATCTAGGAATTGATTATTTGAAGGTGTTAGAAAATATTTGTTAGAGAAAAGAAAATAAATAATGCTATTGGTGTTGCAGTGATAGGGAGGCTTTCCTAAGAACTCTCCTAGTTCTTCTCCAAGTCTCTTTCAGGACTTTTTAAGGGATTATTATTCTCCACGAACCCTACTACCTTAGGAGGATCCAAATCTCCTTCCCCCTACTCTCCTAGAGCTCTACTACCAATTCAAGTGCTCACTCTTCCACTATGAACTCACAAGGGTAAGTTCATCTACCACCTTCTAGCCCTTTCATATTCACCTTTTAGGAGTCTAGGGCTTCTGAATCATCTATTTCATTCACCAAATGGCTCTTTTTGATAGGTCGTGTAGTCATTTTATCATGCATTGGATTCATTCATCAAATCATCTCCTAAAATTTATAAGCTACTTTACTCTTGCTTCATAGTCGGGCTATGACAAAGCTCGCTTAGGGAAAGAGTTTAAAAGTCATAAGAACTACCTCTAGAACTCTAACAAAAAGTAAAATATTGTACAAGGACTCCATTTTAATTCTACCCAAGGGCCGAGTGTTTTCCATAGTGGGAACTCAAATAGGAGCCATTTTGACCATGTTCACCTTATCTGGTCCAGAGACTCAAAACTAGGGACATGACTTTATTTTAATAAACAAACCAAGACAAGAACTTAAACTAGTACACACAAAGCAATAAAATGATCAATTCCAATTATCTACAAGGAAATATTTTTTATTCAATCCATTGAACTCGAATGAAAAGAAAAATACAAAAACACAGTCAAGTTAACTTAAAACTGTCAAAATTATTAGTATTGGAAGTTGTACCAAAACAATGCCAATCCTTCTTCCTAAAATCTCAAGGCCTTATATATGTCTTGGATCGATTACAACAGTTTGACTCTAACTAGTTTTATCACTCTACGTTCTACCAACAAAACTGACTCATCGATATAGCTTATTTCACAGCCATGATCGAGGATCAGGATAACCAATTCATGGTTCCTGTTCTAGGATATATCTATTCGATGGAGTGACATAACTTGGCCTAATGTGCTATTGCTCCTCCCATTGGAAACACCTGCCCCACTATCATGATTGGGTAATGGCATAGAAATAGATGTATTCTCCCATGTGCCCGATGCCTTATTATTTGGTCATCCATTGGAATCTTAGACCCCATTGTGTTCATTGGGGATCAGCATACCCTAAACTACACTTCCCTGATAGACCAAGGTAGTCAGATGGAATATCATTTTTTGAGTTAGCCCTCTACCCTCATCAGGGATCGAACTATCCACGAATGGCTTCACCGATAACATTGGATTAGCCTAATGAGGTGTCATCAAGATGAGGTAACCTAGTGGCATGTCTTTCCTTTAGCCATTAGAACTTGGACATTGGGCAGACACTAGTACATTTGACCTTATTTTTCTACCAAAATTTTTGACCATCAAATAAAAAGGTTTTGGTTGGTCGGATTATAGATGGAAAAATTTAATTTTTTTTAATCCATGCCCGTGTTGTTTGAAATTTTGACCAAAACCGTGTAGGTCAAAATTTCAACAAACATAGGCATAACTTGTGAAAAAAAGATTTCATTTCTCATTTCATTTTTACCTGGCACAGTGAATTAGATCAGGGTTGGAGTGCACGAAGGAGGACAAGATCAAGTTATTCAATGCGTGCATGAAGGATGTTATTCAAGATCCAGTTGGCAAGGTGTCTATAGTACCCAAGTACTTGGGTGATGTTTTTGTTTTAAATAGTATTATTTGAGGTATTTTTTACTCATTATCAACAAGTATTTTTAGGTTTTGCGGCTATTTTCAAACAAGTATTTTTTCTCACAACCAACATACACTAAATTTACATATGTTGAATGTAAACTAGCATTTATGAATATGAATTCAAACTCTCTTTCCCTGCCATGGATTGTAAATGGGTACTTGCATGCATCAAGAGTGCCACACTACTTTCCTTAGGGCTAAATTCTTTGGTCTTACCATTGTAATGTCCCCTATTAGTATACTTGATATGTAAGGACAAATACTTCAGTTTTCTATACACTTGTGCTATCTGATCTTTAGAATTGGTCTATGTAGTGGAAATTACTATAATGCCCCTTGTTGGGGCAATGAGGTATAACTAACGATTTGTAAGGCTATGATGTTGTTGTAATATCCCTTTGTGAAATTTCTTTTAAATTATGGGATTGTTTACTTAGATTATCCATAATTAAATTTTCAATATCACTTATATTATAATCTGGATCAATTTGTGATACACAAGTATACGTTGATGTAATGGATTCTTTTGTACACATGATCTACTCTGCAAAACTTTCTCTTTTAATGCTAAGGTGTTATCTTATGGTTCCTAATATAGCTTGATGATTCATGTGAATGGTCTCCTTATCACGATCACTTGTCTGTTCTTCTTGTGAGATGGCAATATACTCTAAGTAGGCTAACCTCTTATTGTTATTTCTGATTTATTTTATGCAAGGATATTTCTATTAAACTGATAAGACTTTCAACTATATAAATGTTTCATTACATTGAATTCTCCTTTGAATCACATCGTTATGTACATTATTATCCTTATGTTAATTGTACATTTCTCATATAGAGTCAATACCAAGTCTTTTCAGCATTACCATCTCATAATATGTATGTATCCTCCCCCACTTACTAATTTAGTTAATATCATGTTTAGAGGATGGATATTATGATTAGAAATTAACACCAACAATCCCCTAGTCACTCGGTAGTGATCCAAATTTAATGTTTTTCTTATGTGGATGTTCTATACTCCAAGAAGTTGCTTGTATCTACAATCCTTATGATCATCTATATATGCTTAGTCCTACAAAGAATATATATATCTCTAAAATTGATTTAAGAGAGTCGTTGTTTATGTTTCATCTGTTGCTCACTGGTTTGAACAGATCTTGATATATTGTCTAATTGTTTATAAGATTAATATATTGTGAATTTGAAATATGATTGATGCCAGTTTTGTTTAATAGCATTGCATTAATATGTTTCTCTAATGGTATGTTTCTACTTTAACTATCTCTTAAAACTGTGCATCGTTGACTTTTGAGTCTCTGTCTCAATTGAGCATCACAACTTGGTCTGAGTATTTTTTCTAAATCCTCTCCTCCTTTCCTTTGAAGATAAATATCGTATGCAAGACTTTTCTTATGTTCATCAACTTTTACTATATCTTAGTGTATGTTGTATAAATTATGTGCATTGTGTCCAAGGATCACACATTCAATATGAATGTCTACAATTTATTTGTAGTATTGATACTAAATTTTGTTGGCTATAATTGAGTTATAGTACAAATTAAAATAAAATATTGAATACTTCATATATATTTACCATAAATATTTGAAATCTATTGACTATTACCATGTATTTCCTACTAAGATTAGCCATAAAAGTTGCTCAATAAATACTCACTATTTGGATAATGTCTATGCTAATGCAAAATAGTGTATACAAGGTATCCAAGTACAGTAGCATGAGGTACATGAGTTATGTCCATCTCACTAAATATAGATGGGCATTGCTCAATTGAATGACACATTCCCATAAAAATATGAACTCCTAATAATCTACAAACTCTCATGTTAAACAACTACGAAATAAAGTCAACATAGTTCCTTTAACACAACCAAAGTTAAAATTAAATTATCTGTATCCCTAAGATAAACTAAGTAGCCTTCATATATTTTATGTCAAACTACTATTAAACTGACTGTACCCTGCCAGTCACTGTCTCTAGAGTATCAACTAAGGCACTAGACTTAAATACAATTAAAACAATGAAGTTAAAGAGTGGAAAGATAAATGGAATTAAAATAAGTGTTCCTACATCCAAAAAAATCCAAAAATCTTGTATCAAACAGTCATTTGGATCTAGTTTCCTGACTGTACCCATGGAATCAGTGAAGAAAATTGCATAGAATACTTTGTTTTATTTGAATGAAACTTTGTTACATTGCGTGGTCCACTCACCACCAACTCTAGATTTCCTTGACACACACCTACTTCCCACCAAATAGTCTTCCAAATCCGGTTACCCTCCTGCACAACTATAACAGTTAGTTATATGACTATTACTGGTTAGTTACAACTAAGATTTGTTATCTAGTTGACACTAAAGTGTCAACTTCGACAACTTATAACCACTAAGGTGTTCATATCTTTTCATTATCCTTCTAAAAGGTCTATAACCCTATCAAACTCCTTATAACTTCCTAAATCTCTCTACAAGCCTTACTAGCCTAGTTTTGCCAATATGGGCAAATGACATACTTTGGCACTTTTAGTGCTTTTACAACCTTTTATTGGCTTTAGTGGCCACATTACATTTTTCATAGACCTTATAGGTCTTTAGATCCCCTCACTAGACTAAGATCAACAAGATGACCTTGAATGACCCCCCTAGGTGTATTCTTGAACTTATAAATGCCATTCACCTCTATTACATTCACCATCCTCTCTTTCCTCTTCATGCCCCTATTCTAGGAACTCTCTCATCACTCCACCCTTCTCTTTCCATTCTACAACTATGGCATCTAATTTATCCCACAAATATGTCTTGTCTTCAAGACTTTGACTACTTGTCTCCTTGCCCATTTCAGTCGTTTGTGTTGGTTTCCCATAAAAAACTCCATGAACTCTCTCAACGAGTTCTCTCTGTAGTAGATTCCTCTTAGCAATAATCCTTTTGATAGGCCACACAACCCTTTTCTTCATCCTCTTATGCCAACTTGTGGCATCTTTCCTCAACTCTATCTTCAAGAGCTTGAACTCTTAAATCTCCAAGGTCCTTGTCATCCTTGAGACCTCCAGCAACTTATCCCCACAATGCCATCCTTCTTGGCATTCAAACATGTAATCTATGGCTTGTTTCATAGCCCTATCTTCTTTGTTTTCAACAACTTGAAGTGGACACTTGAATAGCCCCACTTGGATGCCTTCATCCATGTATTCCCCCATTTCCTTAGCAACCTCTAAGATCTTCTCCTCTATCCCTATCATCATAAATCCTTGTGCCATTTCTCCTCTAGGAACACACATCTCTATCTGCATCACTATCCTACCATGTGATGTCTTCTATGCACCATTTGTTGTAGACTCAACTTTTCAACCATCTCAACTAAAACAAAATTGAAAAATGAACCACTAGAAATGACCATTTTGCAAACCTTACCCATACATTTGCATTGTGTTCTAAATTGTGAGTATCCATGAGTCTCTCTTCTCTCCAAATCTACATTCATGATGGCTTGAACTTATTCTACCCTTCAATCTGACTTCCTCTACAAACTAAGATCCATCCAACTTTGAATCACCACCTTCAAACACTCTTCAAGGATGATTCAACTTTAAGGTTCAACAAGGGATTCTAAGTCTTCAAAACCTTAGATTGTATCCTCCTTTTCTTCCCAAAAGTATCGTCCCGCTCTGATACCACCTGAGTAAAACTTCTACATTGTCATATTAGATACAAAACTTCTACACTATCATGCAAACCAACCAATAAGTGAACAGATCATGAAGAACATATGGTGAAAATTTTGCAAAATCTATTATGTTTTATTTTAAAAAAAATTTGGTCAATGGTTCATTTACTATTTAAGAGTCCCTCGGTGATTTGAATATTTCATGGTCTATTGAGCATGATTTATGTGTTTATTTGTAAATCTTCTATAATCTTGTAATATTTTATTATTTTTTATTATATACAAGATACTACTAATGCTTGTATGTTTATATTTTGTATATTTATAGCCTGAATAATTTCCTATGAAGAAAGTCCACACCTGGCAATATGAACCCAGAACAAAATAACGAGACAATTGCTAGATTGTGGTCTCAGTTCCAAAGAAAAGTTTATAAATGTAATTGTCCTTGAAAAAAGTGTAAGGGAGTAAATAATCAAAGAATTATAATCACAACAGACAAGAGTCATTGTAGGCAACATGGTCACATTGAAGGGGGCACGATTTTTGTCAATTGGTGAATGTGGATTTCCAACCGAAGGAACATGGAGGTGTGAATATCCAAGCTGAGGATAACGATCCCATGGAAGAAGATGATCCCATGGCAGAGAAAACAATTGAAGATGATGGTATTAGCATAGCTAATAATGTGCAAGAGGAAATAATTGAATACGATGGTATTGGTGTAGCTGATCAAGATGATCATGATGATGATACTAGTGCATCTGATAATGATGATGAAGATGGTCTTGATATACCTATACTTGAGAAGGCATACGAGCCCCTATACCAAGGCTCCCAAAAAACTCTTCTCTTTGATATAGTGTTGTTGGTGAACTTGAAGGTTATGAATGGGTTATCCAATGTAACAATGTCACATATGCTAAGGTATGCCATTTTTGTCATCTTCAATGTTAGCATACCATTACTGTTCTTTATATTAACAATTCATATTTTTTGTTTTAGGTTGATAGGTGAGTTTTTGTTACCACCATCAAACATTCTACCTCATTCATACTGAGAATTATCTACCATTATGAATCAAATTGTAATGAAGTATCACACAATACATGCATGTCCCAATGATCACATTCTATATCATAAACAACATGAATTTGCAACAGAGTGCCCTGATTGTCATATTAGTAGATATCGATCAGATAAAATAAGAAAAAAGGTGCCTCACAAGGTTCTTTGGTACATTTCCATTATTCCACGTCTTCAATGATTATTTAGGTGCACTATCTTGGCATAATTTATGGATTACCATGCACACAATAGAAGTCAAGATGACATTATGTGAATGTTATAGTGCTTACATAGTGTAATTGTAGTTTACTTATACATAACTCATTTTGGACTGATAATCCCATGATGTTTTTGTAGGAAATGATGTTTTTTATGATAATCTTTTTGAAATGACATTGAAGCTATTTGGGCCCACCATACATAAAAGGTACGTAGCTTCATAATATTGGTACAATATTTTTCTTATCTTCCATTTATTGTACTATATTAAAGTTATGATATATAACAATTTTGTTTTTTCAAAAAAGGTGGAATGAATAGGATGCTGACTTAAAAAATCAGCTCATTGAATCTTTAGAGGACCTCTTTGGAAATAAAACTTTTGACAATGTCACGATTCTTACAAAAACATCCAAACATATAAAGACCGCGAGGGACCAATATAGAAGGGCTCTAAAGGATAACCCAAAGTACGAGCATCCTCCTACGCTTCCACTAATGGAGTGGAATGAAATAATGGAAGATGCAAAAGAGAAAACGCTAAGGGTATTGGAATTCAACCAGAAGATGAAAAAAGAAGGTATGTCATGATAGTATTAAGTAGAATGTAATCGTGCACTAATTAGTGATCTTTGTAAATATATAATCTAACATGTTTCAAACTTTTCATAGACTGCAAGACACATCAAAAGCTACACAAGCGAGATTTAAAAAGTTTGGCCAACACAAACTTGGCTCTGGTGGCTATATAAAACTTCACTCTTGACTTGTAAGTAGCAGCATTGGAATTTCATATCAAATTTTTATATATAAGGTTGCAAACAATTTTGTTTAATCAAATCATACATGCAAAAGTGATGATATTAAACAAAAAATATAGGGCACATAATTCAATGTAGAGCCCATGGATGAAGACAAAAGAATAGCCTTGAAGGAAGGCTATAAAGTAGTGGTTGCACAAATATGCCAAGAATCTGAAAGCTATAACAAAGAATCTGTTGCACCAGATGAGACACAGGTAAATTGGTCAAATGAAAAGTAAATCAAATTAAAGGGTTAATTTTGAACATAAATTGACTACTTCATGATAACAATGCAAATGACATTTCACTACAGCCTTCAAATCCTATCACAGAACCTGGGCATGACGAAGGCCATGATGTGCATCACAGTGGTGGAGGTATTAATTTTCTATTGGAAATAAATTATGTAATTATTAATAGAATTTAACATCTTTAATTGCAATTGGCCGTGTAACCTTTTTTTGAATATTTTAGAGCATGTTGAGCATGTTGAGGTGGAGGAAGATCAAAATGTTATATTACATGATGTGGCATTATCAGGTAAATAAAAATGCATGTTATGTTTTGGGTATGTGCAAGATCATGAGGGGCCAAAAAGTGGTGATGTCAGTTCAAAACTTTAACAATGTAGCCGACGACTTTTTTTTAACCTAAATTTGATAAAATGAAAAGGGTATCTTAAGGAGATTATCAGCTTTCTATCGATATAATTGCTGTCAAATTTTGAATTCGGTAAGTAATTATTAGTTATTTTCTAATTGAGCTACCTCTAAAGTGCTGATTTATATACTGATTGAAAGATGACTATAACTTTCAGATGGTATAACATTTTTGAAATCTGAAAAATGTATCACATTCTATGCTTCACCTACTATAAGGAATTTTTTTTTTGAATTTTGTAAAGTTTTGAATGAGTTAAGGTGGTCAAACACGGGAGTTTTTTTATTCTGAAAATGTTGTAGCAAAAAATTCATAATTAATTTTTTTTTTGGAATAAAATTACAAAAAAATATGCGTCACATCCGGGCATGAGTCTACTAATTATATATAAAATCTTATAATAAAATATTATCATTTGATTATGATTAAGGTGGTCAGACATACACCTGCTTCTTTTTTTTTCCTAAAATTTTTGTACTACTGCATTGAAATCTATACTTCTCACCAATCATACTAACATTTTCTCAAAAAAGGCCTAGTAGTTTAGAAAGTACATTCAATTTTCTATAGATTCTATTCTTACAACTTTTTGATATTAGGTTCATAGCTAGTTGAAATTTTCACGTCAAGTTGACTAACCCTGATTTGTTGATTTTTCATTGCCACTTAAGGGCATAGTTTGGCCCCTCATGATCTTGCACATACCCTTCTACTGGTTAATGAAATACATGTAACAGTTAAAAAAACTATGTGAATTTAACCCATTTACTTGTTATTGCAGCAGACCCCCCTTTAGTGCAGCAGCCTCATGCTCCTCAAGACATGAGGAAGCATCATAATTTCAGATCAAAACCACAAGAGGAGGAAGATATTGATGGTCCTCTTAGCCTTTACCTTAATAAATCTAATAAAAACCCAAAAAAGAAATGATTTCTTAAAAATGCTCTTTGATAAAACTTGTTTGATTAAATTTGTTGGATACTAAAAGAACGTTGTTTTAAGTAATTATCTATGAATTTTGTGTATTAATATTGAATTATATGTCATGTTAATGAATATTGTTATGTGTTAATGAATTCTTGATTAGTGTTGCATATTAATGAATGTTATACTATATTAATGAATGTCATCTGATTGTAATGATTGAATGTTATAGTTCATAAATGGATGAATGAAGTGTGTATTTAGATGTTAATGGGGAATTTAGATTGATGTTAGGGGGATGGGGGTGAGGCCAAATGAGCTTCCACCTTCACGTGGTTGGCCTTGTTAAGTAGAGAATATTAAAGTATTCTCGAAACCAAGTGAAGCTCAAACTAACATACCTTCATTATTTAATCAATTTCATTCATTCTAGGGCTTTTCTCATAAGTAAATTTTGAATGTGTCATTGTTAGGAAACTATCAAATAACAAACTAGAAGGGCCAATAGTCAACTTGTTTCGCATGATTTAGCTTCATTTTTTGTAAGTATTCTCTTATTGAATGTGTCAACCTCTCTTGGCCTAATCTGGATTATTTCATTGGTTTTGTTTTTGAGTAGGTGAAGTGTTAAATTAGTTCCTATCTTCTATTCTTCATTCATAACTATCATCTTTAGGAAAGCACATCATTATATCATCGATGTTATGTACCTTTAGCCAATTTAGATAAACTCACTATGATAAGCATGACATAACATGTGTTCTTGACTTGGAATAGTAAAGGCATGTTGTCACTGTCATTTGGAACTGTAATGTGTCATGACACTTGCCAAATGGAGCTTTCAAAGAATAAAAGATGTCATGTTTTATCATATACTATCATTGTGCTCATTGTCCTCTAGTTACTTGTCTCTAAGTTTGTCTTTCATATTCCTTCACCTTCTAGAGTCATGCATTTCAAGTTGTTGCAGTTCACTGTCTTCTTAATTGCTTTGGAATTGTTTTAAGAAAATTTTCTCTACATTTATTCATAGAAGCTCTTAATTGGTTATATTTGGCATTCTTTGTGCAAAGTTAGAGACTGTATCATTTCACTCCCTTTGACATTTAAGAAAATAGTTTTAAAATCTCTACAAAGTGCTATCTCATTTGTCAAATGGTTAGTGTGCTTGGTTGATGCGAACCATCATGGAGACTCTCCATTTAATACTTGCAATTGTTATTTAGTGTAAAAGATTATCATTTGATACCTTTTTCATCTTGTCTCAATGACTGTAAAAAATCCTAATTATGCACTATCCTATCCAACAATGCAACCTCCAATAGGATTGTCACACATTTTGGAGTTTTTATCCTTTTAGGTACCATATATTTGTCCTTATGTTCTCTATTTACCACATCTTCCCTTGTCTTCAATGTTAGTGATGGAATCTCAATGTAGTGACATGCTATAACATGCTAGTAGTTATGTACCTTTGACCAATGTAGATAAACGCGCTATGTCAAGCATGGTCTAACATGTCTTATTGACTTGTACTAGTAAAGGCACCTTGCCACTGTCTTTTGGAACTATAATGTGTCACATCTCTTACCAACAGGAATCTACAAGGCATAAAAGATGTCATGTTTTATCATGTACTATTTTATTCAAGATAAGATTCTGATTAAAGATATTTTCAAGATTAAAGATGTCATGTTTTATTCAAGATAAGAGTCTGATTAAAGATATTTGCATAGGGGACATTGACAGTCCATTAGGAGATTAATTGTTGAAAGAGTTTGTAGTCTAAGCCCAAACTATTGGGACGCTAACCCCCATCTTATTTTGGTATAGATAGCCATTACTTGGATTTACACAAGCCCCTCCTTGGTAACATTACAACTTCCTTCCTTGAGTCAAATAGTATATAGGATTAAATAAGGTCTCAATATATAATTATAAATACTTCATTGTATATTTAATCATAGTTTTAGACTTCAACATTTACTTGATATAGTATTGAATGAATTCCATAGTTTGATCATGTGATGGCATATATACATATCTAATTCAGATATGCTAATCCTTAATAGCGTGTGTGTGTGTGTGTCTATATATATATATATATATAGACACACACACACACACTATGTAAATGACTCTGATATCATCATACTATATAGAATTGAGATATAATATTCTACAATACATTCCATACTTAATTATTAATTTGTTAATCTTTATTCAAGTCCAAATGATGCATTAGTTCTATGATGAATACATGATTTATGTTGTAATCACATCCTTTCTTAATAACTATTAATTGTTGACTTACTTCAATGAGTCAATTCAACATTCTTGATTATCATTGATCATATTATTAAGAGGTATCATTTCTTCTGGTCACTGCTACAGCTTTATTCAATGCTAACCAGATTAATCTTATGGATTGTGTATCAATAATAATAATGTCTTGTAGCTATCTACAATTGATCATTTCCTTTAAATAGGATGGATAGTCAATATGGCTTATGGTATTACTTTGTAATATTCTTCCCCTTATCATCCACAAGGGAATGGATAGGCAGAGTCTAGCAACAAGAATATCCTTAAAATTATCAAAAGGCTTCTGGATAAAAATAAAAAGGCATGGGAATCCAAGTTGAACATGGTTGTATGGATGGATAGGGTGACAATTAAAAGGTCTACTGGTTTCTCTCCTTTTGAATTAGTATATGGAAAAAGAGCAATAATGTCAATGCATAATCTATTACCAATTTACAAATTTATAAATGAAGAAGATTCAAAAGAGTTGGATCCTTTGAATGATAGCATGAATGTGCTGGTTGAACTGGAGGAGAATAGGAGAGAATCTCATGAACAAAATATAAGACAGCTGCAGAAAGTGAAAATACTACATGACAAAAGGGCAGAGTGCATAAAATTACAAGAAGGAGATTGGGTTTTGAAATGGAATGCAAAGGATCAAGACAGGGGAAAGCATGGAAAATTTGAAGTTTTATGGCTTGGTCCATATGTCATCACTAGTAAGAATGGTGAGGAATCTTACTATTTGTAGGATATCGATGGACATGATCAAGAATTGTCCACTCATGCTGAGTATTTAAAGGGTTTTTTCTTTCAAAACTAAAATCAGGTGTATCACTAACTCCCCTTTTACTTTTTGTTTTTTTTGTTTTCTTTTAACAATGGGTCTTCTTTTTCCAAAGATATCTGAATTCTCACTACACCCACAAGGGTTACATGTCCCGAAATAGAGCCACTATTGGAACTCAGTATTTTGAAAATATTTTCCAACTATTACTACTTTGATTATAGTTAATTATATTGACACTTTCATGTAAAAGTTGTTTTTCATTTCAAAAATTTTCTTTATAGCATAAAATGATTATACAGTTGTGATCAATAAAAGAATCTCTTATTGTTCTCCCTCTTTTATTGCAAAGCAAATCATGATCTATCATCTATATCGAAGAGACATGTCTCAAGGTGCATCCCTAGGGCTTACTTATCACATGGCAATCTCTATCCATGAATCTTGGCTTTCATTTTCTTGAAATTCCATGATATATGTGATTTTTTCACATATCGCTATAACTATAGTGATAAGACATTAGATATTGGGGTATGTTACAGTGAAGATAGTAAGGTCATCTTGGGTATGGTATCGTTGTAGCATATAGCAATCAGGTTCATCACTATGCGAAGAAAACTCATTATCAATATGGTGATCAGCGATAAAGAATGGTGTATCTCTATAACCTATAGCGATCATCAGTGAGTGAGATTTTGCAGATTTGGTTGTGGAAATCATTGATGAAATTTTTGGTGTAAGTCATGGTGATGGGTAAAGGAAGCGGGATGTGAAACCTTCGCTGTATGTTATCAAGAAATGTGTCATCGAAGATTGAAGGGATAGGATTTATTATAGATAATGGTAATGAAAACATTACATCGCTATACATTTTCACGATGAGTGGTCCCAGAGATGAAAAGGATGGATCACTATAGAAATGGAGGTAAGGATTTTAGTGATCGAAAGAAGAAGTATTGTTTTGCAGTGATCAATGATAAGGTGGGTTGATCGTTGTATGCTACGATGACAAACAAGGAAGTTTTTTTTAACATTTCATGTTTGGTTGAAATTTTGACTAACCTTAGTCAAAACTCTCACCAAGTCTGGTCTCAATATCAACCATTCTATTTTGAAATGTAGCATCATGGGTTTGGCATCCTAGTTAGACGGGCCAAATATTTCGACCAACATTTGTCTAAATTTTGACTAATTTTGGTCAAAATTTAGCATCATGGTTTTGGCATCCTAGTCAGGTGGGCCAAACATTTCAATCAACGATGGTCAAAATTTTGATGAATAAACCCACCAATTGTAGATGTCAATTTTGACCAAGATTGGCGTAGAACATTCTACATTAACAACAACATGTCAAAAGTTTGACTAGGAAAATAGCGACAAGACCATTCGTAGATCATTCGACCAATCTTGGTAGAAAGTTCAACCATTTGTTCATCAAAAATAGGTGCCAATTGGACTAGTGAGAGTTAACCTGATGCAGTGAATGTTGAATCTTGAAAACTTTTGGAAAACCACACAAATAGCTTGTAAACCTTCACAAGTTTACCTAATGGACTATTGGTTAGTCTTTATTCACCCCATGATCCCAATTAAATCAGACACTAAAATTTGAGGGTTTAAAACAAGTAACCCCTAGGTGCTCCTACAACATTCTCTGCCCCCCGCCCCGCCCCGTCCCCCGAAAAAAAAAATAGTTTAAGTCGCATCCAGTAATGATAAGGCAAGATCAATTACTAGATTTTTAAAATCACCTTTAGGTACCGAAGAAGATTTTGCATCAGGCATATATGTCCACTTGATCAGATAATCCATGTAGTTCTTGTGTCTAGTCTTCTTTGCATTCTTTGAATCTTGTGACCCTCTCTACTATAGTCTTAGGCAAGGAAGGTAATGTCAAATCATTTTCCATCTTTGCAATAGTAGGAACTTTTCCACTTCCCTTATGACTTGGAACTTTATACTGTACTAGGTCAACTATGTTAAAAATAGGAGACAAAGCTAGGTCTATTGGTAAATCTATCTTATATGCATTGTTTCCATATTTGGGAAAAATTTTGCAAGGACCTATTCTCCTCATATGTAGCTTACTTGGCACTCCTTTCTAAAGTTGAGCCTTGTTCTGACGGACCATGAACCAATCTCCCACTTCAAACTATATGTCTTTCCTCAAGGCATTAACTTTATCCTTGATCTTTTGAGTGTTCTAAGTCAAAGTTCTTCTCACCTTCTCATGCACTACCTTCTCGGATTGTGCAAATTATTCAGCATGTCCACTTCTTCCTTCCATGTCTTTCAAGTTTCTAATCTCACATACACCTCTATGATGTGGTCCATAGACAATTTAAAAAGGGTTATTTCCTCTTGTTCAATTCAAACTATCATTATAGGCAAATTTGGCTTGGTCAATCACTTGACCTCAAGTCTACACATATTCCTTAGTTAAACATATCAAGAGGTTTCCAAGGGTCATATTGACCACCTCTATCTTTCCATCTTTTTGGGGATGGTATGCAGATCCAAATGTTAAATTAGTGCCCAACCTTTTCTGTAAGGTTTTCCAAAAATATCCCATAAACTCGGTATCTATGTCTGATACTATGTTGATTGGAAATCCATGAATCCTAATGACTTCTCTGAAAAAAAAATGAGCTATATGACTAGCATCATGAGTCACTTTACAAGAAATGAAATGACTCATTTTACTTAACCTATCTACAACAACATAAATACTATTAAAATTAGTCTTTTTTTGGGTAAAACAACTATGAAATCCATACTTACACATTCCCAAATCCTATTGAGAATTGGAAATGGTTGATAAAGACCAGCATTAGATGAATTCCCTTTGACTCTTTGACAAATTGTGCACTGTTAAACATGCCTCCTTATGTCCTTATGCATCTTGGGCCAATAATAGAACCTTTGGAAAAACTCTAAAGTCTTGTTTCATCCAAAGTGTCCACTTAATCTACCATTGTGCTTTTCCTAAACCAAATTCTCTCTCATAGATCCCCTTGGTACACACAACTATCCACCCTTAAATAGGAATCCTTATTGCAATGAGTAATCTACATGCTCACTATGGAAATGATTATTGAAATCTTGGCATATCTTATAGGCTTCTACAAAGTCTTCATACTCCTTGTAGAGGTCCTTGAAACTCTCAACTCCTATTCTCTTCAAGTGTATTTCTTGGACTATGAGTAGCCTTGTACTTAAAGTATCAGAAACCTTGTTACATTTCCCTTTCTTATGCTCTATTGTAATGTATAAGACTAAAAATATTCTACCCATTTGATGCGTCTATGACTCAACCTATCTTGTGAGTTAAGAAAACATAATGCTTGATTGTCAGTGTAAAAAACAAAATCTTTGGGCAATAGATAATGCCTCCATTTCCTAAGTTCTTAAACAAGTTCATATAACTCTAGCTCATAGGATGAGTACCTTTTCTTAGCTTCATTTAGCTTCTTAGTAGAAACTTCCACTTGTCTATTTTCTTAACTTATAACTACTCCAATTGTTATTTTTCTTGCATCACACTCTATGGTGAAGAGTTTATCAAAACTAGGCAGTACTAGTCTAGTTTGTGTAGCTAGCTTCTATTTCATAATTTCAAATCCCTTATCAGCTTGCTTTGTCAATTGAAACTTAGCTTTAAGACCTCCTTTGATTATATCCAATATAGGAGCACAAATTGCACTAAAGATCCTTATAAATTTCCTATAGAATTGAGCCAATCCACAGAAACTCCTAACCTCACTAGTTGTCTTGGGAGTAAGCTAGCTTAAGATTGCTTCCACCTTTGATGAATCCATATTAAAATCTCCCTTTAAGACTAAAAATCCCAAATAGACAAGCTCTTTCTTTATAAACTCACATTTCTCCAAATTTATGGTTAGCTATTCTTCATGCAACTTTTTAAGTACAATTCCTAAATGCTCAAGATGATCCTCTTTAGTTTTGCTAAAAATTAAGATATCATCTAAACAAACTACTATAAATTTACCAATAAAATCTTTGAGGACTTCATTCATGAGCCTCATGAATTTTCTAGGGGCATTGGTGAATACAAATGGAATGACAGGTCATTCATAGAGGCCTTTTGTGGTTTTGAATGTCGTGTTCCACTCATCTCCATATTTGATTCTTCTTTGTTGATAGCCACTTTTAAGGTCTATCTTGGAGAAGTATTATGCACCCCCTAAATAATCCATAAGGTCCTCAATTCCACATATAGGGAATGTATACATAACAGTAATCATATTTATGGATCTTGAGTCTATACATAAAGCCCATTTTCCTCCCTTCTTAGGTGCTAAGACAGTTGGAACTGCACATGGGCTAATACTCTTCCTTATTAGTCCACTAAACTAAGAAGCTCTTGAACTTTTTTTGCCACTTCATTGTTCTCCTCGGGAGTCATCTTATAATGATATTTGTTAGGAAAGAAATCCCCTAGAATGGGATGTATATGATGAATTATTTCTCTTTATGGAGGTAAAGTAGCATGGGTTCCATCACTTATGATGTCCTTAAACTGATCTAGCAAGGTCTATACCTCAAAATGAATTCTCACCATCCCATCTTTATTCTCCTATTTTGGTTTTTCAATCAGTGCAACCCAAATCCTTCTCCTTCATTGAGAGTGTCTAATAACTTTTTTTTCACCAACTAACAACACATTAGGGCCACTAGAATTACCCTCTTCTTTGTCTCCTATAGACTATATTTTATAAGTGACTCCATCTTTTTGGAAAGAATATGAATTCTTTTCCACATGATGGACAACTCTTCTCTCATATTTCCATGGCTTGCCTAGTAGTAGGTGGCATGAATCTATTGGAAATATGTCACACAAAATCTTGTCTTTATATACTCCTATGGTGAACTCCACCCAATTCTTCTCATTTACCAAAACATGTTTCCCTTTGTTGATCCAAGTAACCCTATAAGGATTACTATGAGAGATTCTCTAAAATTTCAACTTGTTTACTGCCTCTTCTCATACTATGTTATTTTTGGACCCTGAATCCACAACAACCTTGCACACCTTACCCATCATATTGAAATTTATCCTAAAAAGGGATCTCCTTTGGCTTAGCTCCTCCTTCACCGATTGTTTTATCAATACTCTCCTAATCATAAGGTTCTCTCTAACCTCTAAGTCTAAACTCACCTCTAGTGATTTAATACTTCCAGTATCCTCTTGCACATAGTCGACTCTCATATCCCCTCCTTGGGATGAAGAGGCTTTCTTAGGGAATCTATAGGAAGGGTATCCAACTTGATGGAAATTGTAGCACTTCATATAGTGGAGAAGGAGGATCCTCTTCTTGATCCTCTAGACTTACCTCTGATGCTACTACTAGACCCCCTTCCTCTATAGCCACCTATGCTATTGGAATCCCCACTTTTCTCTACCAACTTGGATTCCCCTTGGGATCTTTGGTCTATACTTCTCCCACCAAAACTTCATTTGTGACCTTTATTATCTATTCCTCTTCCTCTACTCTTGTTACATTGCTCATACTTATTTTTTAGTTTTCTCTTCCACCTTAAGTTCCAATTGATAACACTCGTGGACTGTAGTAGGACTCAAAAAACTAATCTCTTCTTGGATACTCCACTTTAGCCCATTCAATTATATTTCTACCTTAATTCTTTCATCTTCTATCACATTGGATCTTATAGACAACTTTTGGAACTCCATATAGGTGCTCACATCTAGTTCTTTTTGTCTCAAATTTTGTGTCATCTTATGGAGTTGAATCTCATAGTCATTAGGGATGTATGTTTCTTTGATCTTGTAAATCATGCCCTTACAAGTGGAGATGGGATTTTATTACCTTCTTCTATCTCTTAACTTGGACAAACTTCCACCAAATTAAATTAGCCCCTCTCAATCTTGATTTGGAAACCTTAACCTTTTGTGCTTCACTCACACCTTCACATTTAAAATGGCTCTCAAGTCCTTCAATCCACTCCATAACTACATCGAGTTCCATTTTTCCACTAAAAATAGGTATTCCTTCTAATGATTTTCCATGCATAGCCTTGAGGGCTTTGAGAAAGGGTTCTTCTTGGATGACAAGGTTTGGCTTAGGAATCTCATCTTCCACTTCCAACATTTTACCCTTCTCTTCTATCTTCTCACTAAATTCGCTAGTCTTCACTTCTACTTCACCTAGTTTGAACTCTAATTGTTGTAATATTTCTTTAAGAAATATGTTCTCCTCTTCTTGATCTTCTAACTTCTTAGCCAACTTTGCATTGGTCACCATCCTGGACTCTCCAATTGATTCAGTATAGAACATTCCACTCACACTAGCCAAAATATTTAGGTTTTGATACCACTTTGATAGGGAAGCTTTCCTAAGAAATACTCCCAGTTCTTCTCCAAGTCTCTTTCAAGAATTTTAAGGGATTCTTATTCTCCTAGAACCCTACTATCTTAGGAGGATCCAAATCTCCTTCCCCATACTCTCCTAGAGCTCCACTACCAATTTAAGTGCTCACTCTTCCACCATAAACCCACAAGGGTAAGTTCGTCTACCACATTCTAGCCCTTTTACAATCATCTTGCATGAGTCTAGGGCTTGTGAATCATCTATTTAAATCACCAAATGGTTATTCTTGATAGGTCTTGCAGATATTTTCTCATGCATTTGATACATTCATCCAATTAGCTTCTCCAAGTTATAAGCTACTGTTACTCTTGCTTCCTCGTTGGGCTATGGTAAATCTTGCCTAAGGAAAGAGTGTAAAAGTCACAAGCACGACCTCCAGAACCCAAACTTTTTTATTATTTTCATCTACATCATCTCAAAGCTAATTATTTGTTACTTTTTTAAATTTCTAGTATATGATTAGTACAAAAATATATGCTTTCATCAAAATCATAGATTGAATTCATCGAAATCATGTACATCCTTAACACTACTTGAGTAATTTACATGGAATAAACTATTTGAAAAGTATATTTTACACCTTGCATGATAATATTAGAATTTTATTATTAGGATGGTGTGTTGTTTTCCTTGTGTAATAACATAAAATGGTGAACTCTTACTTGTAGTCCTCATGGAATGGCTAATCAAATTAAAGTGATACAATATGGGACCTAAAACTTGATGGAGTTGTGTGATATTTTTTTTGTCTTTGTTGAACATTAGAAAGAAATAATCACCTCCCAAGATCACCCTTACATAAGAGATCAGAATGATGATGCATCCAAGGATGAACTATCTGATGAAGGCTACCTAACCATATAGCCTTACGAAAAACACTCCACAAACATGGACAAAACAATTTAGTTAACACCACCAAAGTAATACAATAATGACTTTAAAAAAAATATTTTCTGACTTCACAATCTAGAATATGTTAATAGATACTGTTAGCAAGGCTTACGATCAGATCTATGAGTTTGCCTTATGTTATAACAAGTTATTCATTTTACAAGTGGGTGACCGAATAGGATGAAGTTCCTTGGCCTATCTTTTTTCTTATCTTTGAACTGTTCGATTCCCTTACTCCACTTCTCCATTAACACTTGATAATTCAACCATCTTTGTGTAATGACCCTATTTGGTCTCGTAAAGTATAAGCCCCCTTTATGAAAAATTTAATTAAAATATTAGACCATTGCTTTGCATCAAATAAATTCTTCTTAATTAATTAATCATTTATTTGATTATATCCTAAAGTTTGACCACTTTATTTTATGTTTATTTAATTAAAAGAACATTCTCCCTTTTAGTTAAATAATATAAAACCCCTTTATCCTAAGTGCACAAGAAAAATAATTTTCTAAAATAAAAATAATAATAAAAGGAGAAAGAAAAAGAAAAGTGCATTTTCCAATGAGATGGAATCTTTTAAGTTTTGAAAAAGGCTTTTGCCTCTTTATCTCAACCACTCATTTTTTTGTCTCTTAATCTTAGCCTTTGCATTTTTCCTCTTAAAGACATGAGCACATGGATCAACCAAGACTTACTATCCACCGCTGTTCATTCTTTTGCCTCTTAATCTTGATTGTCTTCTTATTTATAATTTCTTTAAAAGGAGTCTCTCTCCTCATTCTTGCATCTTCTTGCAATCTTGGTACTTTTGTAAATTATCTTGGCATCTTTACATCATAGCTCATATTGCATCTTGAAGTATTGCACTACCATTTAGCTTAGCTTTATTATTTACTTTCTTGCACTTAGCTTAGTTAATCTAGTTTAATTAGCATGGATAGCAATCCTTCATCTTGTTAGCTTATATTTACTTTCCTTGCACTCTTGCATTTTATCTTAGCTTAATCTTGCATGTCTTTCATCTAATATTAGATTAATTTTCATTTGCATTCATCATGGAGATCTTGGATACTTGCATTCTCATTGCTTGATATCTATTTTAATATTCCATTCTATAGTGCACCTTGCATGGATCTTTATTATTGGGTTCATTTGAGAGCCACCATCTTTATCTACATGATTCTTGCATGCTACGGATAGGAAGCTATAAACTACCTTCTAGGACTCCAAATTCATTGGATTTCTTGGATATAAGGGTTTATAGAAGTGACCACACTTTTTGGATCACATTTTTGGTACTCGTTGTGGTTCTAACCCACAAATTTTGGATACTCAATTTGGTTTTTAAGACTAACCCTTCTGCAACTTGAGTTGAAGGAAAAATCCCTAGGTTTTTGCAATATTTGGTCATATCTTCTAAACTTCTTTATCTTTTCATCTATTTTTTTTTTGTAGGGTGGCGATGGATCAAAGGTATCTTAGTCTGAAAATCATATTTTTATGATCATATTTTCGCAAGTTATAATTTTTTATTGTTTTTTCATGAAAACTCATTTTGGGTCACAAATCAGTGAATTATTTAGAAAAATTTATAGTTTTGGAGAGTTCTAATAATTCTATAGGGGTTTACTTCTTTGTGTTTTTAATTTAGATGCAAGAACATGATTGAAATAGTGGATTTGTGAAAACTGTTGTATTTTGGTAAAATGGGTCTCTAGGGCAAAAATTAAGGGATATTTCTGATTTTTTTGCATTTTTAGAAAGATCTCAGATTTTTAATAGGGGTTTGTTCTTTGAATTTATCTTTGTGGGGCTGAAATTATAGCAAACAAATTAGATCTTGTTGACTAGGTCAAAAGTAAAAAAAATTGGAATGAGCTTGCACTTTATTTTCACATAGTCCAATGCATGATTGAGCTTTCTTGAAAATCTTTGATATTTACTATGTTCTAAAAGTGGTTATGAACAATGGTTGACCAGGAATTAAGACATTTTGAGACTACTAATTCATTGGTTTTGCACGTTGCCTTGGAGACCCAGCTAAACATTATTCTTTTATAGATTTGGTTTTCTAGGCACCTAGTTTTAATTAGAAAGGCTTATTTTATTGTGATTAGTTGAGTAGTAGGAGAGTATGATTTTCACCTCCTAGAGGATGAATCAAAAAATATTTACCTACTTATTTTATCACTTGTTAAAGAAATCTTGGGTAAATGAACATGTGTTTGATGTGTTTAGGAAAAACTATGCAGTAGGAGAGTGTGCTCTTTTCCTTGTGGAAAATCATAAATATTGACCTCTATTAGCTATCCATTTTTACTTTCTTGAATTTACCTTTAGAGGGCCTTCCAAGAGAGAAATATTTTAGGAATGACCCAAGTGGGGAGCAAGAAAACCCGGCTACTCCATCCCACTATAATCAAAAGATTCCTTCAATCTAAAGAGAGGAAAGAATTGGCTATTATCTACTTCTAATGCTTCTTCATGTGTAGGGCCTAGTTGCCTCAATGTTTCTAAGAAAGAATAAACTTGTTTAGGCACTTTTAGGGCCTTCATGGTCTCAATATTTTTTACAAGACTACAAGGGGAGTACATCCAACTTGTATAGGACTGAGAGGTCTCAATCTTTCTAGTGAGACTATACATTTTTGCCTTAATACATTTAACCCTAATTTTTGACCAATATTTCTAACCCAGCATTAAAATGGTTTTTCTTGGTCAAATTATAGAAGGAAATCTTTGATTTACTTTAATCAATTCTCGTGTTGGTTAGAATTATGACTACTAGGACAGTTCGTCATAATTGAGACAAACACGGGCATAACTTAAAAAAAGGTTTCATTTCAATTCGTTATGTTTCATATTCATTCACTACATTTACGTGGAAAAGAAGAGCTGAAGGTTGAGGGAATGAAGTGAGATGAAGGTCACATGCATTTGGTTGAGAAAAATTTAATTTCAAACAAATTCCTTTTTTTTTGCAAATTCTGCTATCATTGTGTATTACAAAACCAAATATGCATTTCGTGTGTATGAATGGGCATTGATTCAAATGGATTTAATGCCTTATTTGTGCTTCCGTTCTTAGGGCACCTCCAGAGATGACATTCTTTAAAATATATTATTTATTATGTTTTCCATTTTTCCTATGTTCCTATTAGGGCATCTACAAGAGTAGTCTTTTAGTCTTACTCTTTTGAAAAATGTTATTACATACCCTCAATTGATAGGAAGCAATATCATTGGAAGAGGCCATTCAATCGGGTTCAATATTGTTGGCTTGCTTTCAACACCCCAAGTTTTGAAATTTTAAAAATTAGCCCCATGAGAAAAGTTCCTAAATTTTCTCAATATCTTACTGATTTTTATCGCCAATGATGCTTTGGTAAAGTGCAATTTATGAAAGGGAAGCATTCAAGGATGTGTTGAACTTGAACTTAGAACCTCAAAGTTAAAAATTTGAAATGCAGTTTGCAAAGTTCAAAGTTCAAATTTTGAAACTCAAAGTTCAAAGGTGCAAGATGTTAGTTCACCATTCCAAAGTTTGGTTTAATAGTTTGAACATTATTCTTTGGCACTTTCATGGAATGTGGCATCAATTATGAGACCATTAATAATAAAATGTAAATCTATTCCATATTATTGTTGAAATGGAGATTTATGCAATTGTGAAATTCCTTTTTAAACCCAGATTTTTTGATGACAGAAAAACAACCCTGTTGTGGGAAGAAAAAATTTTAATGCCACTGTCAGATCTATCTAAAGTTTATATATGATTTAGAAAAACTAATTTTTTAAATCCTCACTAGAGGGATTTTACAAATTTGTTCTGATGTGCAAGATACGAATAACAGAATAAAGCTCTATAAAACTACATGTATTTCCAGATTTTCTGATGACAAAACTTTCAGTCTCGGTATGGGCCCTGTAACTCCCACCTCAACCGTTGGATTTGGCTCAAATTGATATATGTTATGCAAAGGCAAGTTTCATAGCCTTCCACCAGAGAGATTTCCATAATGATGCGTAAAAAAAAAATATTGTGTATAGACTGCGGGTGTAAAACTGTCCTAAAAATGATAGTCACGTTTTGTGATTTTGGTTGTTTTCAACAAATTGTCATTTGTCAAAAGAAGATGCATAAGATATATAAAGGTAAATTTTCATATCTCATAATGATATCAAAGGTATTAAAAGAAGGTCTAATCCATATAATCAAATAATATATGCAATCTTTCAGGTGGTTGAAAGGAGACTTTTATGATAAAGATGTAAATATACATTTTTCAAGAATCAGTTTTAATAACTGAAAGAAAAGACCCGTCAGGTAGAGGAAAGATAAATATATGAAAGAAAGAGATACATAGGCTTCTTCTTCTTCCAGGATTCAGTTAGCTATAGGGAAGGGGAGAAATTATTTTATGATATTTTGTACCAAAGGGAGAGAGGATAAGAAGATATTTTTATTTTTGCAGCTTGTTTATGGATAGGGACACAATGATCAGTTGGTTATTCTGTTTATATATATGAAATAAGGAGAGATACAATTTTAAATCTATTGGTTTAGATTTATATTTCTCTAATTGTAAACAATCTGTTGGTTGTTCCAGTCACATTTCTGGTGTTATCTTGTCCTACTTATCAAGTATTTGTATGCGATCTGAAATTAGTTTGTTTTACGCATTTACATATGCAAAATAGATATTAGATTTTCCTTTTGTTTCTCTATGATTGAGAAGATTAAATAAGTGGTCAGTTGGCATTTTTTTGTTCATTTCTGAATCTTTCAAATTTGTAATCGCATTTATTTCATAGTAATGAATGAATGTCAGCAACCTTTGTTTTTCCAGGTTAAAGACATACTTTACATTTAATTCACTGAATATCTTTCTAGGAGGGAGTTGTACCTCTGAATTCAGAGGAGGGTTATCAGCTCATGATAACTCATCCAACTGTTAGTCACAGATTGTGCCTTATTTTTGGATATTTTAAGTTAAGTTGTAAACATTTTCAAAAGGGACAAATTTATTTACTAACAGATTTTTGGCGACTCTGTTGGGGAATGAAAATGAAGACCAGTATTGAATACTTATTTCCCCAATTTTATATATATATATATATGTGTGTGTGTGTGTGTGTGTGTGTAGGAGATTGGCAACTCTGATAAAGTGGTGACTCTGCTAATTCTTGATGCAAATCCAAAAGAGTTGTAAGAATGGGAAAAGGACCAGGCTCCACTATCTCAGAGATTCTTCGAATGAATGATAAGGTTCTACAAGATTTATGGGAACATTATATAAGCAAAGTATTTCAAAGGTTGTGAAGTTGAAGATAAGCCTTGAAGATGACCACACCTTTTCCTTGGTGTGGATGAGTTTGTGTCACAGATTTCACAAGCTCAAAGATTTGGAGGCATGCAAGAGAAAAGTGCAGTAGCTTGAAAAAGAACAAGAGGTTGTAGAGGAAGATGCTCCTATGATTTCATCGAGTTATATCTCTTGCAACTAATTAGTTATGAGTGAACAAGAAATCAACTCGAGGGAAAAACCTGAAAAGAAACCTAATGCTGATGAAATTAATTTGGAAAGAGATGAGATGCTCTAGTATCTTTGGAATGCCTTCAAAGGGAGCATTTGTGAAGCTGAAAGAGATAAGTTAAATCTCGCTGAAGATCAACAATCTACCATATTGCTGGAATGTGTGCATAAAAGATATAATAATCTCAAGAATTCTGATCAAGGAGTTCATGTTTCTACAAAGATATCTAAATAAAAATTTGAGATTAAAGAACCCTTTCTTTTCAATCTCTTGGTCTCTGAAGATCAATATTTTTCATCACTAATGGAAAAATCATCAGTGCCTTAGATTTCCGATCAGCTGCAAAAGGGCAATCAGCAACAAAGTCAACAAGAGGAGTTGCATTTTCAAGAAGAGCCTCATTCCATAGAAGGGTTGTTGGTAAGTAATAATAAAGAGATAAAGACTTATGATTTCCAACCTTTATTTTCACTTGATAAAGATTTAAATCACATTCAGCAAGAAGATGTGTTTCCTATTAAGTTTGATCCTATGGTTGTTGAAAGTAGTTTTCAAAAATTATTGCCTTTATTTATATACCATAAGGATAGTTTAGCTTGTAACATGCAAGAAGAAATTTTGAATTCTGATTTTTCTTCTGAATGCCAAGGAAAAAATATAGTTGGCATTGCAACAGTAGAGAATCAATTGGGGAATAATGATGGTGAGATTGTTTGGGGTAGTGTGAATGCATTATACTCACCTAATGAGTTTATCAAAGATTTTGTAGTTCAGGATAATCCCCTCTTCATCCCTTATGATCTATGTGATGGGAACGAGAAAAAGGAGGGTCATCTTGAAAACCATAGTGGCATGACCATGGTGCAGCCAAGAAAGAAGGTGGAAGTGCATCCAAAGCACAACAGCCAGTTAGAAGCCTCCTCATCAAACCATCCTTGGCTATTAGAGGCAACTAAAGAAGACTTGATCTATGATTTCCAAAAGATCACCGAGGTACATGATGAAAATCATAAGATTATATTTGAGGTGAAGAGATGTTTATCTTTGATGCCTTTGATTTCTGAAATTAAAGATCCAAATGCTTCCTTTGTTTGGCCTAGTGTTGATCAAAATGTATTAATTGATGATCTAGAGCCTAATGTTTTTAAGCTTGAGGAGGAGGTAGAATATGAGGCCTTCTCATTTGATTTCACGCCAACTCAAGAAGAATGGTCTCAGCCCCAAATATTGGAGGCATTCTATTTTAAAAATGAAGCTGTCAATGGACTTACAAGAGATAAATTTTCAGCAAGCCTAGCCCTGGGTTTTGATTTGAAGGTTCCAACAAGGCACTTCCCCAATCTTTCCTTTATTAATGGTTTTCTCCACTCTCCCAAAGAGATGGATAAGGATATTTTTTATTTGAATCTCCTTAGCCGAGATGGTAATGAAACATGGTGGCCTGAAATTTATGATGCGAATTGGATTTTTGGATCTGACATGATTTCTAAGTTGGTGCAACATATTATGGTCAGATCTCTCCTTGCAGCAGTCATTAATTGTTTGTTTGGAATGGTATATATCTCATGTATCAACCTCTCGTCCACACTGGCAGATACTTCTCATAGCCAATCAATGGCTTCACATGAGCAATGAGAGACATATTTGGAGGTATGGGCTACTAGCCCTGTCTTTTGTAAATAAGTTTTTGTTGTGTTGGTTAGTTTAGGTGTTTAGCTTGCTTGTTTCTAGCTTGTTTTAGTTAGGGGCTTTGTTTTGGTGTTCCCTTGTTCTATTCCACTTGCTCTGCAAGTAGCTCCATGTTCTCCATTTTAGCCTAGACTCTATTGCCCAATGGTGCAAGACACTGGCCTTTAACCAGAGATTTTTGAATCTTCATGCACCTTACAGCACACATCCCCAGTCAAAGCCAATTGTTGGCTTGCTTTCAACACCCCAAGTTTTGAACTTTAAAAAATCAGCCCCATGAGAAAAGTTCCTAAACTATCTCAATATCTTATGGATTTTTATTGCTAATGATGCTTTGGTAAAGTGTAATTTATGAAAGGATAGTGTTCAAGGATGTGTCGAACTTGAACTTAGAACCTCAAAGTTCAAAGTTCAAAGTTTGAAATGCAGTTTGCAAAGTTCAAAGTTCAAATTTCAAAACTCAAAGTTCAAAGGTGCAAGATGTTAGTTCACCATTCCAAAGTTTGGTTTAACAGTTTGAACATTTTTCTTTGGGACTTTCATGGAATGTGGCATCAATTATGAGACCATTAATAATAAAATGGAAATCTATTCCATATGATTGTTGATATGGATATGTATGCAATTGTGAAATTTCTTTTTAAACCCGGATTTGCTGATGACAGAAAAATAGTCCTATTACGGGAAGCATAACTTTTAATGCCATCATCAGATCTGTCTGAATTTTATATATGATTTAGAAAACTAAATTTTCTAAATCCTCATCAGAGCAATTTTACAAAGTTGTGCTGGTGTGCAAGATAAAAATAACAAAATAAAGCTCTATAAAACTACATGTATTTCCAGATTTTCTGATGACAAAAATTTCAGTCTCGGTACGGGCTCTGTAACTCCCAACTCAACTGTTGGATTTTTCTCAAATTGATATATGTTATGAAAAGGAAATTTGTGCAGGCTTCCATCGGAACTATTTCCATAATGATTCCTAAAAAAAATGTTATTGTCTACAGACCACGGGTGTAAAACTGTCATAAAAATGATAGTCACATTTTGTGATTTTGGTTGTTTTCAACAAATTGTCATGTGTCAAATGTAGATGCATAAGATATCTAAAGGGAAATTTTCATATCACATAATGATATCAAATGTATTTGTTGTTGGCATTAAGCAGAATTGCCACTAGTGACAACACTTATTTGCATTCTGAGTGCAAACCGAGCAGAACAGTGCAAACCGAGCAGAACAGTGCAAACCGAGCAGAACAGTGCAAACCGAGCAGAATAGGGCAAACCAAGTAGAGCAGTGCAAACTGAGCAGAACAGTGCAAACCGAGAAAAATAGTGCAAACTGAGCAGAACAATGCAAACTGAACAGAATAGTGCAAACCGAGTAGAACAGTGCAAACTGAGAAGGACAGTGCAAACCGAGCAAGATAGTGCAAACCGAGCAAGACAGTGCAAACCGAACAAGGTAGTGCAAACCGAGCAAGATAGTGTAAACCAAGTAACATTATGTCTACCAAGTCACCAGTATTTACCGAGTTCAAAACCTACCGAGTGGTTAGTATGAACCGTGCCTCCACTTCTGCCGAGTGCATGACGATGCTGAGTAATGCAGTGGACACCGAGTATCAGAAAGTCACCGAGTTAGTTTGCAGGAATCGTGTAACCATACTTGGGCTGACTTAGTGGCACTTATGTTTATTTGTCAAGCCGACTTTGTAATTGTAATTAATTGTTTAGACTTGTATATAAACAATGTTGTAAAAATGTCAAGATGTAATAAAATGAGTATGAATGTGAAAAAGAAAGAAAGGCAGAGATAAGCGAATTACAAAAGGCTACAGCAGTATAGGGAACAACAAAGACAAATTCATCACAGAAGGTGATCAGTACATCATCGAATCTCAATCAGCAATCTAGTTGCAAAGCAAGAGATCTACTGTTTCATCCTAACAGGTGAATCAGTACTAAAATCCTTTAACCAGGTAGACTTAACAATCTTTTGTAAAATCTCTTTACCGAGTGCATACTTCATTATATGTTTGTAAATCCTTTAACAAGGTGGATTTAGCAATCCTTATTGCTCCTAGCAGGGCAGATCATCAAAAGTGATCAAATTGTAAGCCTTAACCGGCCAACTTTATTCTGCAGTACTAAAGCTTTGTGGGTTTCATCCCCACCCTAGTTTTACTTTCTTTTTGGAAGGTTTCTGGGTAACCAAATCTATGTGTCATTGTTGTGAATGCTTTTAAGTTTCATGCTTTCTATATGCATAAGGAAAAAGTGAACTATATGTTAATACATCTGTAATTGTAAGAAAATTTGGAGTTACTGAATCACCCCTCCCCTCTCAGTAACTCGGTTAATTCCTGAATATTTCCAACATTTGTACCATCTTAAAATGGAAGCACTTCCATCTTAAGAGAATTTAGCCCTCCAACTAAGTGGTTTGGGTCATATTGGATGCCTTGAATTGATCTTTGCTTTGATCTGGCTTTCTCCCCACTTTCCACTTCTTTTCTGCTTTGTTCTAGGTGAAATTAGGGTTAGGATCCTGAGGATTCTCCCTAATTTCCCACTTCCATGGCTCTATTTTCTAGGTAGGACTTAGAAATAGGTCCTCCTAGCCTTCATCACAATCATCATAGAATTTTGTGCCTAGCCCTAGCATTTTGTCCTTGTCTGATATCATTTCTAGGTCTCTAGGCATCCCTGAGACCTCCTATCTTGGTTCTGATTGAATCTGGGCCCAAGGTCAAATTCAAGGTTGATCCTGACTAGGTTAGGATTGAGCTTGAACCTAACTAGGTTAGGATCAAGGTCATACCTGACTAGGTTAGTCCTAACCTTGATTTTGCCCCCTTCCTTAAAATTTCCAAAATCCTTGATTTTTGAGCATCAGGCTTCCGGGATATTTATTTTCCCACCTCTGGGTTGGCCATTTTGGGTTTTGGGATGGTAAATCCTCTAATTGCATTTAAGTTAGGTACATTTTCTAAAGGTTAGGACCTAATTGGGATTTAATTCTCCAAGGTGGCCCCTCTAGAGGATTGTGCCCTAGTTCACTATAAAAGGAGGCCTTCCTCTCTCATTTTCTCATCCATCATCTATTATTCACATCTCATCCTCAAGAAATTGCTCTCAAGCTCTCAAGGTGATCAAGAAATCATTCCATTCAAGCATTCAAGTCCTCTTCTCCATCCAAGTTCTCCATTGAAGATCAAGGATTTAAGCATTCAAGCCATTGAAGGGATTTGGTTTAAACATTCAAGATTCATCATTCAAACCCTAGATCTAGCCATCATGATGGTGTGATCTTCCTTCAAGATCCTTTGTTCATCTTCAAGATCCATTTCATTCTTCCCTCAAGGTGGATTCCAAGCATACAATCATGGAGGTTTGATTTACATTTACATTTTGTTCAAGCTTTCATATCAATATACTTGTTTACATTCAAAATACAATTGCATATCTATTGGATTGCATAGCTTCATTGTTAGATCCTTTTCTACTACTTGCTAGCATTCTCCATTTCAATTTAAATATTAAGGTTGATTCCAAACTAGGGTTTGACAAAGGCAAACCCCCCCAAACAAATAACAAAAACCCTCCTTTTCTTGCAAGTATAGGTGTGGGATTTTGGATCTAAGCAAAAATTTGGATACCCTTTTCGGTGAACTTTCGAGATCTACGAACAGAATCAAAATGGGCCTTCAAATAAAGAATGTAGTATTTGACCTTTTATGAGGGTCAAACTCGACCTGAGGTCATCTTGGAGAAAGATTTCTGGGTTTTCTCTGTCTCGGCATTTCCAATCCAAAGCAGGTTGCAGAATTATCTGAAAGTATACAGACATAAACATTTGACATTTTCCAGATCTGCCCTAATTTGAGGTTAGTATTTGTATTTCAATTATTCCATATTTCAAGCATGATTCCTTTATAGGGAAATATTGGATTCTCTCTCTCTCTCTCTCTCTCTCTCTCTCTCTCTCTCTCTCTCTCTCTCTCTCTCTCTCTCTCTCTCTCTCTCTCTCCCATATTCTTTATAAATTGATTTGATTGTGTATTAACCTCTTGGTTGATCAAATTGGATCTCTTCTTTGGGAATTTGGGTTTGAGAATAGATCTCATATTTCCCCCTTTACATCTAAATAGAGGTGATTCCAAATTACCACTATTCATTTTGGTGAACCCGACATACTTACTCTCCTTTCTTTTGTGGATTTAGATGCCCTATTGTGTTAGATTTATTGTTAATCTTTTCTTGCATTAAGATTAGGTTTATGCCCTTGCATTTATATTTCAAAAATCCAAAAAAATTGTAAAATTTCTTTAAAAATACACAAACATTCACATTTTCATGCTTTTAGTATTCAACGTGTATGATTCTTGTTTTGAGTACTTTGATGAGGATTTTGTTGTTCAAGATGATAGAAACCTTAATGAGGTACATGGAAGCAAGGATGAAAATTGTTTGAATGAGATCTTCATTGATCCTATTCCTATTTCACCCTCCTCCACAACCTCTTCAATTGACCTTTACAAAGATGCGTTAGGGATTGATGTTAATTCTTCTCCTAATATATGTCTTTTATATGAGCCTGATTTAGAGTATAATTTACCTTCTTTCCCCTCTAGGGATCAAGCTTTAAGGACTTATGGCACTCCTACAATATGCTTTATGGATAGGGATGATAATCCTCCTATTTGGGATGAACCTTTGGATTTGGATGTTGATTACTCTCTTCCTCATGAAACCATTATGGATAATTCTCCTATTTGGGATGAACCTTTGGATTTGGATGTTGATTACTCTCTTCCTCATGAAGCCATTGTGGATAATTCTACTTTTTGGGATAAACCCTTGGATAAATACATTGATTTATCCCCTCCTTGTGAAGAATTTTTGATACAAAAGGATGACATATTCTCTAAAACACACTCCTCTTATGTGAAAGAAGATGACATTATAAATCTCTCACCTCCATTTGGGATTCCTTCTAGTGATGCGGAATTAGCGGAGAAAGATATGAATTCCCTTAATGTTATTCCTCTTAGTGGCAATCTTATGGGAAATCAAGATCCTACCTCACATCATTCTTATCATAGTATTACTTATATCTATTCAAACCCTTTTCCAACTATGGTTCCAAGTGTTCCTTTGGTTGTGTCTTCCATTCATATCACTTCCTACACTTTTACTAATGTTCGTAATGTTCCTAATCCTAATCCTATCTTTCCTAATCCGATTCCTAATTCTCCATCTACTATTCTGAGTTCTTCCCACACTTATGTTGAGGTTCAAACTATGGTTCATGATGTAGATGTGCAAATATTCTTCAAAGTACCTTCTCCTTATTATTTGATTCATAAAGATAAAAGAAAAGAAATTTCTCCTTTGAGATTTCTTCATAATTTTACCCCTCACTCTGATATAACTGGGGGGCAAGAGGTATATTTCTTCTTGTCTTCTAGAATCCATTATATTTCGGCTTTGAGATTAATTGGTTATATTTTCATGGTTTGTATTATGATTTCTTTTCATCCATTTCTCTCTTCTCTTATTCAAGATATCTTTTCTAGGACATGTGTTTTGCAAAGGTATCCCTTGCCTTTCATCCCTGCGGGGCAAGGTTTTTCCTTTTCTCTCTTTTTCTAGGGAACTACTTTCCTTAGCTTAAGTGGTATTTGTTTATATTGCAATATTATTTCATCATATTGATAGATATTTTGACTATGGGTACCCTTCTTACATGAGAAGTTGTTGTCCTAGGTCGTCACTTCTTCTCTATGTTGCAAATTATGTTTTTTATAAACTCTTACCCTTTCTTTAGTGTTAGAGTTGTTTCCCTCATTCCAAAGATTCCTCTTCCTCTTCTTTGCAGGGGGCTTGATGATTGAATCTTTGTTCCCACCTTTGAAATATGATATTTTATCTAAAGCACTCCTCTTTGGTGGGGGTCTTGTTGATAAGATCTCTTTCATTGAGGATCCTTTTCGATGAGTGACATATCATTTTCACGATTATCTATACTCTTGGATGTATGGGTCAATATCCCTCACTAAGAATATGGTATACATTGTTGTAAACAGGATATCTCCTTGCATTGTGAAGTAGGTATCCTCTTCCATCTTTGTTCCTACACTTGGGGGGCAAGGATGTCATCTCCTTCTTTTCTATCTTTTTGAGATTCACCTCTTTCCTTGGTTAAACAGTATTTATCTATTATGTGATATCCAATCATACATAAAAATTTTGGTTTGCATCAAGGATCTTTGTCCTTGATCACAACCTTTATTTTTTTTGACATTGGGTTTCCATGGTGAATAAATCTCACCTTAGAAACTGACTAGTGTACTATTCCTCATAAAGGTTACTTTCTTTTCACTTCTTGCATGATATCTCTTTACATTCATCCCTTCCATGGCCTCATAGGACCTATGACCTTCTTGGCTTGGACTGGGTGTTGTTTGTGGATATTATCTTGATGTTAAGGAAGGCTTTATCCTTGTTCTTTTTCTTTCCTTAACATGTCAAAATAGTATGTTTTTGCCATATTAAGGAGGGGGGCATATATAAGGCCTCCCTTGTACTATAGTTTTTTATTTTTACATGCTAAATCTTGGAAGGTAACTCACATAAGTTGCTAAATCCTGAAAAGACACGCATTTATATGCTAAATCTTTCGATGGTAACACACATAAGTTGCTAAATCCTGAGGAGACACATTTTTCAAATTTTTCAATATGCTAAATCCTCTGAAGGTAACACAAATAAGTTTCTAAATCCTGAAAGGACACACATTTCCAATTTCAAATATGCTAAATCTTGGAAGGTAACACACATAAGTTGCAAAATCCTGAAAAGACACACATTTATATGCTAAATCTTCTGAAGGTAACACACATAAGTTGCTAAATCCTAAGGAGACATGTATTTCATTTTCATAGTGATACAAGAAGGTGGATCTATGAGTATTCTAGAAGCTGTCAGAAGATGCATTATAATTGCAAGCACAGTTTATGGGTGAACCTGTTGGGCTCTCCCTCCAGGGTGATTCATGGTAAGGTGGGCATCTTACTAGGCAAGGTAATCACTCTTTTCCCTTTCTCTCTTTTGGCTTTCATGCTAGTAGGACAGGGTCATGAAGCTATGTTATTTATAGTGTTTCTCTTGTCTTTCTTATGTAATCATTTATGCTTTTATGATAGCTTTCCAAATATGATATTAGTATGAGAAATATTTCTTAGCGAGGTTTCTTATGCTAATTGATTTGGGTTGTTTAGTACTAAACTTTATTCCTTTGATAGCCAAATGCATGTATGTTGAGTTAGAATCCTTATTCTAGGGGCTTGTGTCCTTAGCTAAGTGTTATTTTATCTCTTTGCGAATCCACTTGTATCTTCTCTTTCTTCTCCTTTACCAAGAGTTTGCATCGAGTCCATACTCTTGCTAAAGTGGGGGCTTAATGTATCGTCTTAAAATGGAAGCACTTCCATGTTAAGAGCATTTATCCCTACAAGTAAGTGGTTTGGGGTCATATTGGACCCCTTGAATTAATCTTTTCTTTGATCTAGCTTTCTCCCCACTTTCCACTTCTTTTTCGCTTTGTTCTAGATGAAATTAGGGTAAGGATCCCGAGGATTCTCCTTAATTTCCCTCTTCCATGGCTCTATTTTCTAGGTAGGACTTAGAAATAGGTACTCTTGGCCTTCATCATAGACATCATAGGATTTTGTGCCTATCCTTGGCATTCTATCCCTATCTGATATCATTTCTAGGTCTCTGGGCATCCCCGGGACCTCCTGCCCAAGTTCTGACTGAATCTAGGCCTAGGGTCAAATTCAAGGTTGATCCTAACTAGGTTAGGATCGAGCTCAAACCCAAATAGGTCAGGATTGAGGTCATACCTAACTAGGTTAGTCCCAACCTCGATTTTTCCCCCTTCCTTCAAATTTCCAAAATCCTTGATTTCCGGGCATCGAGCTTTCGGGATATTTATTTTCCCGCCTCCGGGTTGGCCATTTCGGGTTTCAAGATGGTAAATCATCTAATTGCATTTAATCTAGGTATATTTTCTAAAGGTTAGGACCTAATTGGGATTTAATTCTCCAAGGTGGCCCCTCTAGAGGATTGTGCCCTAGTTCACTATGAAAGGAGGCCTTCCTCTCTCATTTTCTCATCCATCATCGATTATTCACATCTCATCCTCAAGAAACTTCTCTCAAGCTCTCAAGGTGATCAAGAAAGCATTCCATTCAAGCATTCAAGTCCTCTTCTCTATCCAAGTTCTCCATTGAAGATCAAGGATTTAAGAATTCAAGCCATTGAAGGGATTTGGTTTAAACATTCAAGATTCATCATTCAAACCCTAGATCTAGCCATCATGATGGTGTGATCTTCCTTCAAGATCCTTTGTTCATCTTCAAGATCCATTTCATTCTTCCCTCAAGGTGGATTCCAAGCATATAATCATGGAGGTTTGATTTACATTTATTATTTTGTTCAAGCTTTCATATCAATATACTTGTTTACATTCAAAATACAATTGCATATCTATTGGATTGCATAGCTTCATTGTTAGATCCTTTTCTACTACTTGCTAGCATTCTCCATTTCAACTTCAATATTAAGCTTGATTCCAAACTAGGGTTTGACCAAGGCAAACCCCCCCAAACAAACAACAAAAACTCACCTTTTTTTGTAGGTACAGGTACAGGATTTCAGATCTAAGAGTGAATTTTGATACTCTTTTCGGTGAACTTCCGAGTTCTGCGAACATAATCAAAATCAGCCTTCAAATAAAGAATGTAGTATTTGACCTTTTATGAAGGTCAAACTTGACCTGAGCTCATCTTGGAGAAAGATTTTTGTGTTTTCTCTATCTCGGCATTTCCAGTTTGGAGCAGGTTGTAGAATTATCCAAAAGTACACACAGACATCAGAAATTGACATTTTCTAGATCTGCCCTAATTTGAGGTTAGTATTTGTATTTCAATTATTCCATATTTCAAGCATAATTCATTTATAGGGAAATATTGGATTCTCTCTCTCTCTCTCTCTCTCTCTCTCTCTCTTCCATATTCTTTATAAATTGATTCGATTGTGTATTAAACTCTTCGTTGATCAAATTGGATCTCTTCTTTGGGAATTTGGGTTTGAGAATAGATCTCATATTTCCCCCTTTACATCTAAATAGAGGTGATTCCAAATTACCACTATTCAGTATTAAAATAAGGTCTAATCTATATAATCAAATAATATATGCAATCTTTCGAGTGGTTGAAAGGAGACTTTTATGATAAAGATGTAAATATACATTTTTCAAGAATTAATTTTAATAACTGAAAGAGTAGACCCATCAAGCAGAGGAAAGATAAATATATGAAAGAAAGAGATATAGACGCTTATTCATTTTCCAAGATTCAGTCAGCTATAGGGAGGGGGAGAAATTATTTTATGATATTTTGTAACAGAGGGCGAGAGGATAAGAAGATATTTTTATTTTTGCAACTTGTTTATGGACAAGGACATAATGATCAATTGGTTATTTTGTTTGTATATCTGAAATAAGGAAAGATACAATTTTAAATATGTTGGTTTAGATTTATATTTCTCTGATTGTAAACAATATGTTGGTTGTTCCAGTCACATTTTTGGTGTTATCTTGTCCTTCTTATCAAGTATTTGTATGCGAGTCTAAAATCAGTTGGTTTTACACATTTACATATGCAAAATATATATTAGATTTTCCTTTTGTTTCTCTATGATTGAGAAGATTAAATAAGTGGTCACTTGGCCATTTGTTTGTTCATTTCTAAATCTTTCAAATTTGTAATCGCATTCATTTCATAGTGATGAATGAATGTCAGCAACCTTTGTGTCTTTGGATTAAAGACATACTTTACATTTAATTCATTGAATATCTTTCTAGGAGGGAGTTGTACCTCTGAATTCAGAGGAGGGTTATCAACTCATGATAACTCATCGAACTGTTAGTCACAGATTGTGCCTTGTTTTTTGTCATTTTGAGTTAAGTTGTAAACATTTTCAAAAGGGACAAATCTGTTTACTAACAAATATCAACATAGAAATTTGCTTGAATGTCTAGCATTTTGTAGGCCCTTTTATTGTAGAAACTAAAATTCTTGAAAATGTAATGATAAAATGAATGTCAAGATGTGATTAGAAGGTGTAATGAGTAAAAAGGATCATAGTTTTCAAGTTGTAGACAGTTTAAAACTAACTGCTGCAACTTATAACTTGGTTGTCAATGGTTATAAGTTGCAACAATTAGTTTTCAACTATCTACATTCAGTTTTAAGGGTAGTTTTAGGTTTTTGGACCAAGTATTAGAAGTATGTGGATCTATTTAAATGTTGGATCCATGAAAATATTGTTTGGGACAAGAGGAATGTAACAAGTCTTGATCAATAAAAATATAATTTTTACAACAATCTTTTCTAACCGTAGGCAAGAGGACTATAAAGGTCACTATGTAAGGATTGAGACTAGATATCTGACTATCCTCTAGTGGTGATTTTTCAGGGCTTCAAAAATTTTAATCAAATGTTTTAATGGACCACACATGAAAGTACGATATACTAAGGCATTAGTAAGATATTGGAAAACCTTTTTCAAGCTTCATAATGTTCTTAGTACCAATACTAAATTCATGTTCATTTTTAAGCTCCTTATTGTTGAAGTTGTGTAGTTGCGATAGAGACTTAAATTTTAATTTTGTTGTTACATTCTATATCTATTTATGTAAGAAGTTTTTTATGAGCCTTATTGATGATCCTTTTAATTCTTCAGTCCGTACATTTGGGTTTGGGGGATTCATTTGTAGTCCTGCCGATCATCTAAAATTTTTGGTTGCATTCATATCACCGACACAATACTTTAGATTAGGTAGTATAATCAGCTCTCTTTACATTGATAAGACCTGTCTAGTTTGATAAAATAAACCTTAAATTTTATCGATATCACCTCTTATTTTGTTGTTCCTTTAATATTATAAATTGTACTAGCATTGAATTTAAATAATTTGAAATGACTTAAATGTTGTTTATTTTTTTCTTTTTCAAATCCATTTGAAAATCACCCCTCAAATGTCAAAAACATTAGCCGACTCCCCTAAATTTTTTTTGTTTCAAAAAAAATAGCTATTGAACCTCTTCAAATTAGAACTGAGAGTAGCCTGGAATGAGTGACCTCCAATGTTGAGAGTAATTATTGTTGCACTAATACATTTAGGGTGAAATTGCGATGACAATTTGCGACGGCAGGCAAATGTCATGCGGTTTTGGCTTTTTTTTTTCAAATATAGCCCGACACCATCGCAATTGCGACGACAATACATTTGGCACTGTTGCAATTGCGACGTTGTCAAGATATAAGCGCATGTGTTTTCAACAGTGCCGTAACCCTCCATGAAATCACATCGGGATATAAGGGCAAAAAAAACAAGAATGTTGTCATTTGTGTTTTCAACAGCGTCGTAACCCTCCGTGAAATCACATCGGGATATAAGGGCAAAAAAAGAAAGAACGTTGTCATTTGTGGGAGAGAAATGATGAGTACGCATAGATGCAGTGATGAATATCTGATTGATAGGTGTGCCTAGATGCAGTGATAGGTGGGTCTATTGGTGTAATAGGTGCGATAGAGACCGAGTAGCTGAGCTTGGATCAGAACCTATTGATCGAGTGGTTGCCATAGAATAGTAGGGGCCGTTGAAGACATTTCAACAACGCTATAACCCTCCGCGAAATCACATCGGGATATAAGGACAAAAAAAACAAGAACATTGTCATTTGTGTTTTCAACAGCACTGTAACCCTCCGTGAAATCAAAGCTACAATTTGTGAGTACGTTGGGTTTATTTTTGTTTTATCATTATTATGTAATCTGGTATTCAGCTGTTAGAGAGCTAAAATACCCAGAAATGAGGACATATCTGTGTTGAATTTATTGTTAGCGGCTTTGGTTATTTAGAAGTTTAATTTTATTTCTTCATCTTTCAAGCACAAACATTTTGTGGACCGTAACGTCTTCATTGTTTCAGGTATGTAGTGAAACAGCCCTAACTTGCAACGTTGTCATTTGTGTTTTCAATAGCGCCATAACCCTCTGCGAAATCACATCGGGATATAAGGGCAAAAAAAACAAGAACGTTGTCATTTGTGTTTTCAACAGCGCCGAGAGAGATTCCCTCCGCGAAATCATAGCTACAATTTCTGAGTACGTTGGGTTTATTTTTCTTTTGTCATTATTATGTAATCTGGTATTCAGCTATTAGAGAGCTAAAATACCCAGAAATGAGGACATATCTGTGTTGAATTTATTGTTAGCGGCTTTGGTTATTTAGAAGTTTAATTTTATTTGTTCATCTTTCAAGCACAAACATTTTGTGGACCATAACGTCTTCATTGTTTCGGGTATGCAATGAAATAGCCCTAACTTGCAACTACCTTCATGGTACTTGTGTACAATATCATAATGGGACCTTTGACAACCGGCCCTCAAATCTATTTGTAGATTATCTTTGAATATAATCTTTCCTACCTCAGGTACGAGCAATCTTCTGGAGCAAGATAAACACCAACACCATATGTCGGACCTCCATTCATTAATCTGTTATTGCTAAAACCATGTAGTATAATTGATGATATGCTTGTATCGGATGCTCCATGCCATGCATATTTAACATTTGCATTACCACGAGAATTTCTTGTTATCTCAACCTGTTTGTTGAAAACCTGCAGCTAAGCCTGTCCCAACCTATCTATATATGAATTTCGATAAATACCAGTAACATTGGTTGCAAGTCCAATTTTATTTAGGCCAGTAAGGAAACAATTTTTCACAACTACATACTCTATATCGCAATCCACTAATTTGATCAATTTGTCCCCCAGCTGTTCAAATTCACGAGCCACAAAACTAGAACATTGTTGGGATTCAGAAAGCAAATTGTGATTAATGACACCATCCCTAACCTCATCACGCAATATCTGACCATTCTCCAACTGAGTTGCATATGTACCTGTTTGAACCTTAGCTGATGTTTTATGAAGCAACTGCTTTGCTTGGAAAGTCTTTATAGGTAACTCGGTTACAGGCTGTGGCTTTGTATCCTTAAACAAGTTTGAATCTCTTAAATCTCTATACAATTCATTTGCACCAGTGGGGCCCTCGGTTGAATATTTCTTGATCAATTCATCTAATTTAGGAACATTCATGGATACCACATCAGCCACAGGCTTCAAATTACTAGGAATACAAACTTGCTCAGTTTTGGAAACCTCCATACTAGCAACAACTCTATCACAATTCTCAGCATTTGAGGCCTCGGTTGGACTTATTTGAATTTCAATCTCGACCTCAACTTTAGAGGCAACTTCTTCATCGGCATTACCCTCAATGATAACTTTGGGGAAAAAGCATGAACCATTCTCATCAATCCAAGCAATGGACCTTTGACAGCCGGCCCTCAAATCTATTTGTAGCATTTGCAAAAAATCAACAAGATATGGAGAGCCATCTATTGCCAACTCTACAGTGGGCATGCCAGCCAAAAACTCATCTCTAAGTGAATCCAAAACTTGGACAGAAAAATCATTCCATGAGCCATTCCAAAAATACATCACCCTCGTGGGAACTGAACTCTTACAAAAATTCTCATAGTTATGCAATGTTGCCTTGCCCGAACAACACTTATACAGACAACTACATTTCATGCTTCTATCTTTCTTGCCACAGTTAATCCTATTCTTCCGTACCCACTTAGATAATCTCCTTCCTGAGGATAGGAAACCATATTTATTTCCTTGTTTTCATTTCATTTGAGCTCTCTCCAAAAAATTTATGCCAAGCTGACACAAATGCTTCTCTTCACCCTTCATTGCAAACAAAACCAATTTACAGCCCAAACCGTTTCAACTAGGGTGTAATTATTTACAATGTCACTACAACATCATAATCTACAACCACCCCTAACAAGAGGCTACAATATACACCAAAATCCGATGCCACATTTTACATCGATACGAAGAGAAACAACATATAGAATAGAGAGTTGATCCTAGCATTCAGTCTCATTATTCAAACTCCGATCGAGCCATAAAACAATACTCAAATTGTCAAGAAGTTAAATTAGGCCAAGAAAACCCCAGTTCCACCATGAAACCTCCAAATCTCAGTTTCTGACTCCACTCCAACAGTCCACTTCCTTTGTTAGGTCCAAAGGCCTAATGCATGCGGTTTAGGATTGGGTTTCCAAACAAAGTATGAGGAATGGGTACCTGGGATCAAACACTAAGTTTTAGGTTGTTCTCCTCACCCTAGGTGTATATGCCTATCAATAATGCAAATATAACATATTGATTTAATTGGAACCAACTTGAATTAGAATGAATAGTCATTACATAGGAGACCCCTTAGTTATATAGCCAAGGTTAGTACAAAGAAGTGAATGAGACAATGACAATAGATAATCAATAGATAACTTATCACCCAACTAAGATGGAATCACATGTCCACCAAAGGTTAATGATCCTCCAGTGTGTAATAAAGTATGTGCGACAAAGGTGGAGTGAAGACATAAAGTGGAATGTGATAACATGATAACACCACATAAAGTGAAAAATTTCAAACTACTCCTATGTGATCCCTAAGTAAGCTTGAGTGTAATTAGTACCCACGTGACAATTTACCAAGTTAAAATAAATTTTGGTGGTAGGATTTTTTATTAGTTTTCTTTCTATCTTTTTTTACTAAAAACAAACTTGAAATGTATTTTATCTTTGTTTATTAATATAAAATCATATATTACCAATGGAAAAAATCTTCTATATATTTTTTCACCATGTTCTATAGCCGAATTGAACTGTTTGATGTATAATTTATCTACCTAATCTTTTGTGCTTGCATGTCAATTTTGAATTTTTCAATCACATAATTTTTTATTTATTTATAGTTGTTATGCCATTCTTGTGATTTGATGCCCCACCCATTCTTACATTTTTCATTACGCTTCATCAAGATTTTCTTCCTATGGTTTATAGAATACTTAAAAACCAAATTGAGCCAATGATTGTCTTTAATGGTTTCAACCTTTTTTAATAGCTTACATTTGGGTTATCACTAATGTTTCTAAAGGAAAAGTGCCTACTGTAGCTAAAAGAATTTCATGAGAAACTATAAATTTGATTATAAGATTTCTTTTTACTATATTTTTTTTTATTCTTTCTAGTTATCTCCAATTGTTCAATTTCTCATATTTTTTCCCAACACTTGACAACCATAAAGGACAACCAACATGGGTAGTAGACCAATATGGTTTTTCTCATTTTTTAATCCCAAAGTTTGGCTCTCCTACACCCATTTTGAAGAAGGTGTGAGGTCATTTAACCTTAATGCATTCCCTTTATTGTCTTTCTCTTCTAACTGAATTTACAATGAAAATAATCCTAATACATTTATATTCTTTCATTATTTCTAGCAAGCTACCTTAAAAAAGAATGGTAATATTTTTATCTTTTCTATTTACTAATACAACCATTATTTTAGTCTTGGTTATATGGACTTGCATTCTAACCTTCTGACAAAAAGTGTTCCAAGGCCTTCAAGTGCTCTCTCAATGCATGGTCTTTTAAAAAAAAAAAAAGATAAGATCAACAACATATAAAAGAACCTTCACCCCATAGTTTTCCAATTGAATAACTTCCCCATCTATCTTCATTAATCATGCCTCTAACTTATAAATGTATATGATATAGGGGGAATAACTATTTGAATCTAATGTCACCACCAAAATACTTAGACATATTCTTTCTTGTTATCATTTTAGCTCTAACCTTATCATAAAATACATGCACAACTTCTCTATATAAATCTTAGATGATTGATTATTTTATTCTATTCCATAGTTTATCTCTGGGTACCATGTTGAATGCTTTCTTTAAGTCCACAAAACAATAAGCATCTTATGCACCTTGACTGTCCAAGATTTTTTCAATCAAGTCCCTACAAAATAATGTGATGATCAATGGTAGAGTATTTGGGCCTAAAACCTAGTTGTTATTTTTCCCCCTTTCCCTCATTTTCTACCCACACAAAAACCAAGTTTTAAGGTCCTTCACACACCGCAACCTTCTGATTTTTCACTATATATCATTTTCCTAGTCAAAAACATAGAAGCTTTTGACCTAGGGCTTGCTCCCAAATGGTGTAACCTCAACCTCCTGGTTCAAAGCTTTTGGAATATGAAAAAGGACCTCCCTAACTTGCATTTTACCGAGGAAGAAGAATTTCCAACAGTCAAAATTCAAGTTAGGGCCATTTGAATGGCTAAACCCTGAAAATAAGGGTTTCTTAGACCAGCGGACAAGAAAATTGAATAACTCTGATATAAAATGACTCGAAGTTATCAAATCAATTCTAAAAGCATAAAATGGAGATGCTCCAACTTTCAGACAGGTTTTGATCACCCCTTCACATCCGTACACCGTACTGTCACCGTGATTTGCACAGAAAATTGCTCTGAAACAGGTAGTTTTATTGATTTGAAAGCAATTTGAATACAATGAGGATCTCTTCAATTTCCTCAGTCATTTGGAAGCCTAAATAGGCTCTCCCCACCATTGGCTTAACCATTTTTATGGTTGTAGCCGTTTAACCAATTCAAACTCAAAATTGCTTAGCAACTTTAAAAGTTGCATTACAACTTTAAAACAACTTTTGTCGGGTAAGACAAAAAGTCTGTTTTGGAAGACTAAAAGACCTTATTTGATGTTTTAGACTTTCAAACACTCTTAAAACACCTAAAGACACCTAGATAACAAAATTTCATCCAAGGGACCAATCGATACCCAAGGTTTATTAGAGTGACTGTCCTCATTTGTTGAAGGAAAAAAGCATTAATGTGGTTCAATAGCAATGCATTCAAGTGGCAATTACACAAGGGACAGTCACTATGAGATGTCCTCATTTGTGACAAGGAAAGTCACACATGAGGACATCTCACAGTGATTCTCCCTTGTGTAATTGCCACTTGATCACTCTAAAGACAACATGATAATGTACACTCACTGTAAGGACAGTCACAAATGAGGACATCTCACAGTGACTGTCCCTTGTGTAATTGCCACTTGAGTTACACAAGGGACAGTCATTGTGAGATGTCCTCATTTGTGACAAGGATAGTCACACATGAGGACATCTCACAGTGATTGTCCCTTGTGTAATTGCCACTTGAATGTATTGCTATTCAACCACATTAATGCTTTTCTTCTTCAACAAATGAGGACAGTCACTCTGAAGACAACATGATAATGTACACTCACTATAAGGACAGTCACAAATGAGGACATCTCACAGTGACTATCCCTTGTGTAATTGCCGCTTGAATTACACAAGGGACAGTCATTGTGAGATGTCCTCATTTGTGACAAGGATAGTCACACATGAGGACATCTCACAGTGATTGTCCCTTGTGTAATTGCCACTTGAATGTATTGCTATTGAACCACATTAATGCTTTTCTTCTTCAAAAAATGAGGACAGTCACTCTAAAGACACCATGATAATGTACACTCACTGTAAGGATAGTCATGAATGAGGACATCTCACAGTGACTGTCCCTTGTGTAATTGCCGCTTGAATTACATAAGGGACAGTCATTGTGAGATGTCCTCATTTGTGACAAGGACAGTCACACATGAGGAAATCTCATAGTGATTGTCCCTTGTGTAATTGCCTCTTGAATGTATTGCTATTGAACCACATTAATGCTTTTCTTCTTCAACAAATGAGGACAGTCACTCTGAAGACAACATGATAATGTACACTCATTGTAAGGACAGTCACAAATGAGGACATCTCACAGTGACTGTCCCTTGTGTAATTGCCGCTTGAATTACACAAGGGACAGTCATTGTGAGATGTCCTCATTTGTGACAAGGACAGTCACACATGAGGACATCTCACAGTGATTGTCTGTAATGTCCCCTTTTTGGTTAACTTGGAAAATAGGAACAATTACTCCACTTCTCAGACTTACTCTATCAGATACTTACAATTAAACTAAGTAATGGAGGTTACTTAAGATATCAACCGCTATTTCAGATTCAATCACAATATGTGTGCAAGATGATATTGATACCAATATGTTTAATAGCACTGTCAGATATATTGATATGAAATATGCTATGAATATGATGTTTCCTATCACTTATAGTGATAGTATAATAATGTTATGTCTGATATAAACAATATCAATATACAATCAATAAGTATTTCTTGCAGCAATGTATTTGCTGTGTCTGATATGATGATGTAATTATGCAAATGTGTAATATCGCTATGAGTGATATGTTGCTATTTCAGATTTTGAATTATATGCTTGCAACTTCAAATATTGATGCTGTTTCTGACTATCCTTTCTATCTATGCAATCATGGTGCTGTCTCTGATCTACAATGATAAACTTGAAACCAAACTACCAAATGTAGATGCTCTATTGAGTATATCCAAATATGGATAAGTAAATAAAGTTCCAATGATGCCTTGAGTGACTGACGAGAATGCATTCTTATATTGTCTTTAACAAATGAAGAGATGCTATGAATGAGACGTGTCTTGTTTCTTCCTCCATGTCCCTTTGTTAATCACACCTTTCCATAATCTGACAGTTAGCATAATATTATTTCATTATTTTCTGATCATAGATAACTCCCAGATTGACTCAATATCAAATCTTTTTATGAAGGTAATCTTCCCTAATTGGTAGTGCAACCAGTAGTTAACATCCACTGTGTTTGTATTAGTTTGGTCTAACTATCATTAGTATTTAGTCAATCGATATTAACTCTTGCCTTATCCCATATTGTTATGATTATATCCAATCTTTCTACTTTGATATGCACGGGACACACAAGCTCGGCTCTGGTGGTTTTTCCAAACTTCAAGCAAGAGTTGTAAGTATTAGTAAATGAAAAATTGTATCAATTTTTTTATATATTGCAAGGAATTTTTTTTTGATCAAACAATGCAAGTAAAATTCACCATACCAAGCAAAAATGTAGGGGTCAGAGTTCAATAGATGCCTCACAGAAGAGGACAAGAGAATTGGCTTCCAACAAGGCTATAGAGCCGTGGCTGAACGGCTACGAGCTGAAATCAGTGTGCAAGGTTCAAATAATGATGCATCTGAGCCACAGGTAAATAAGCTAAATGAAATTTATTTCAAATTGAATACTTTACCAATTAGTCTATTTGATGTTAAGTTCTAATATAAAGTGAGTATATCTGTTTTAAGCAAGCAATGATAACAATGCGTAGGATATTGGAATGCAGCTTGACAATCCTTCTACACAATCTATGCATAATGAAGGTTCGCATGATGTGCATCCTAGTGGTGGAGGTATACATTTTCTATTAAAATTTTTATATGTAATTGTAATTAGTGTTTGGATTAATGTAACATTTTGTATAGCAACTGTAGAGGATCGAGGGGTCGGTGCTCATGAGCATGTTGAGGTTGAGTCTAGACAAGATGATGTGGCCAGATCAGGTAATTAAAGAGCGCCACAGTTATGTTCTTTAAAATAATTAAATACTTGTAACAATTATAATTAAATATTTTTAATTTAACTCTTTTATTTGTTATTGCAGAGGACCCCCCTTTGTAGTAGCATAGGAATTTGAGATCATCAAGAACAGAGAACAAAACAACTGATGAGGGGGGAATTGATGATAACACTGATGCTCCTCTTAGAGCTTACATAGAAAAAAAAATTAGAAAGAGAAAAAAGAAATGATTGTCATCTAAATACCTTAATTGATAATGACTGAATTTTATGTCTCAATGAATTTAATTATGTGCTAATGAATGTTCATGAATTATGTGTTTATTTTCATATTGATGAATGTTGTGTGTTAACGAATTTGATGTGTTAATGAATGTTATCATGTGATATTGATTGAATGTTACATTTTATTAATGGTTGAAATGAATGTTAGATGTTAACGGGGAATGTAGAGTGATGTTAGGGGGAGGGGGGTGGGGCCAAATGAGCTTCCACCTTCACGTGGTTGGCCCTGTTTAGTAGAGAATATTAAACTATATTATCAAAACAAAGTGAAGCTCAATAAGATACTAAATGAGTCAAAATGGTTATCAAGGTCCTCTATCCATAAGATACTTGTAGTCAAAATGGTTATTAATAAGATACTTGTAGTCAAAATGGTTATCTAGGCCCTCTATCCATTCCATAAGTTCTTCACCATTTAAACTTCCTCCATAACAAGGAATGTGCTCTAGGTTAGTCATGAAGCCTAGCATGGACTCTCTATCAGATAGAGCCATTGTCTTGCATGAAATTAGTCATTCTGTATACACTGGTCTAGTGTTGTCAACAGACCCAAATAGTTCAAAGATACTCGAACCAATCAGATGTTTTATGGGGTGCATTTTTGTGTTAGGTAGAAAGGATTCTTCATACAGGTGAAAGTCTCAAACCTTTCCTGGTGCAGAGCACCTAAAATCCATCACCAACTCCATCAGATGGTGTCAAACTTTCAACCTATCAGCATTTCCATCAGATGGTATCAGATTTTTCAAAGACTTCCTTGCAATAAAAAACTACCAAATAGTGTTCCTTGCATGGTTCATTTTTTCATGGCACAATCTTTAAAGTGATCTTAATGCATTAATGTAGGTTGTTTTATGTTTAAAATAAAGGTTATGGGATTGATTGAATAATCTCCCTAACCCATCCAAATGTGGAACACAATACCCCTTAGTGCTTTATAAACTGAGGGCATCATTTGGTCCTAGGATGAAATCTACATGTTAGGTATTTGTTTGGTGTCTTAGGTGTGTGTTTAGGAGTCTAAAGGCTCATAAAGGTCTTTAAAACATTCAACACAATCTTCTAGTCTTTCTCGGCAAGAGGATTGTTTACAAAAATGTAATGCAACTTTTAAGTTGCTTAGCAATTTCAGTTTTAAGACTGGTAAACGGCTATAACCAACTAAATGGTTAAGCCAATGCAATTGTAGAGCCTATTTAGGCTTATTGATATCAGAGGAAATCTGAGAGATCCTATTGTAATCTTTGCTTTCAAAAAATCAATAAAGAACACCTGTTTCTGTGCTATTTTCTGTGCTTTCAATGCAACAGTACGGCGTACGGATGGTTTGAAGGGAGTCAATTTGGTCCAGAAGTTACAGGAGACCTTGTTGCATGTTTTGAACTTTATTTGGTCCTTTCAAGTCTTTGCATTGAGGAGTTGGTTAATACTATTTGTCTCTACTCTGCAAAACCCTTAGTTTCAGGGTATGTGTACATTATCATGTTGTCTTTACAGTGACTATCCTCATTCAAGTGGCAATTACACAAGGGACAGTCACTGTGAGATGTCCTCATTTGTGACAAGGATAGTCACACATGAGGACATCTCACAGTGACTATCCCTTGTGTAATTTCCACTTGATTGTATTGTTATTCAACCACATTTATGGGGCCATTTGGACCACGACACACAATAGCATCTACAGAGAAGAAGTTTGGTATGCAATGGTCTTGAAACCTCCTGAGAAATTCTTGGTATGCATTTGTGTGGTGCAAAAGCTTCGTTGAAAGAGAAAAAGAAGAAAAGAATATAAATGATTATAACCATTTGAAATTGAAACTTGGTTTAATGTGAAACTGAGAACTGCTTTATTAGAGCTTTATGTGATTTAGATTCAGACATCAAGAACATTGTTTGCCTAATATTGTGATTAATGCTTATTAATATCTCATACTAACAGACAATTGATAATTGTAGGGAAAACGTCATTGGGGGTCTTTGAGGATCCACCAGAAGCCAAGGAGAAAATGTATTCAAATGCTAAAGATGGTGTAACAGTCCTTACGGCTGTTGAACCTTGCTGTGTAGATCATCTCCGATTCTCCAAGTTCAACAGTACTGTGGTATTCCTTTGGATACTTCTAATGGCAAATTTCAGACATCAAGTTCTTTTTGTATGAAACTACTACATTTGTAATCTGTAGTTTTAAACTTTTAGTTTATAAATGTTCATCAGCTTTAGTTCGTATACTGTCATTTCAAGTATGATTAATGAAGTTACCTTTATCACAGGATGAAAGTGAGCAGTCAGCATACTGGTACGGAGCTGGTAGCATTGATACGGTGACTAGGGCATCATTTAATGGTGGTATTATGTTTTCCCGTGTTTAGGGCATCAGCCTTTTGAAGCATTGCCTTCATCTTTCTTAAGTCTGAGTTTTAAGTTTGTTTATTTCCATCCTAACTTGCTTTTCCCTCTTCGGTTTTGCAGTACTGTGAAGGTAGTCACAAGTTAGGGCTGTTTCATTGCATACCCAAAACAATGAAGATGTTACGGTCCACAAAATGTTTGTGCTTGAAAGATGAACAAATAAAATTAAACTTCTAAATAACCAAAGCCGCTGTTGAAAATACAAATGACATGGTTCTTGTTTTTTTTGCCCTTATATCCCAATGTGATTTCGCAGAGGGTTACAACGTTGTTGAAAACACAAATCCCTTGTGTAATTGCCACTTGAAAGAGGGCAGTCACTGTAAAGACAACATGATAATGTACACTTACAGTGAGTGTACATTATCATGTTGTCTTTAGAGTGACTATCCTCATTTGTTGAAGAAGAAAAGCATTAATGTGGCTGAATAGCAATACATTCAAGTGGCAATCACACAAGGGACAGTCACTATGAGATGTCCTCATTTGTGACTGTCCTTACAGTGAGTGTACATTATCATGTTGTCTTTAGAGTGACTGTCCTCATTTGTTGAAGAAGAAAAGCATTAATGTGGTTGAATAGCAATACATTCAAGTGACAATTACACAAGGGACAATCACTGTGAGATGTCCTGATGTGTGACTATCCTTGTCACAAATGAGGACATCTCACAATGACTGTCCCTTCTGTAATTGCCACTTGAATGAGGACAGTCACTGTAAAGACAACATGATAATGTACACATACAATGAGTGTACATTATCATGTTGTCTTTACAGTGGCTGCCCTCATGTTGTATATTCTTCTCTGTAGATGCTACTATGTGCTAGGGAACTTCTTAGAACTGTTGGTATATTCTTACAACTTGTTACACCTGGGATATTCTTCTTTGTAGATGCTACTGTGTGCCGTGGTCCAAACAGGCCCATAAATGTGGTTGAATAGCAATACATTCAAGTGGAAATTACACAAGGGACAGTCACTGTGAGATGTCCTCATGTGTGACTGTCCTTGTCACAAATGAGGACATCTCACAGTGACTGTCCCTTGTGTAATTGCCACTTGAAGGAAAAAAGCATTAATGTGGTTCAATAGCAATGTATTCAAGCGGCAATTACACAAGGGATAATCTCTCTGAGATTTACTCATTTGTGACTATCCTTACAGTGAGTGTACATTATCATGTTGTCTTTACAGTGACTGTCCTCATTTGTTGAAGGAAAAAAGCATTAATGTGGTTCAATAGTGATGCAGAGTAGTCAGCAAGAAACTTGGATCTATGTCCCAACCCACTTCAAGACACCAAAATGACTCAACCAATCAATCAGGCTCTGATTTCTATAGGTTAATGTTTAAACTCTGAAAAGTAATGAATTTTAAGGTTTCAAGGATCACACAACAACTTATGGACTCAATCCCATTCAATAACAAATTTCCTTTTAGGGACAAGTTCCCTGATTTTCTATCAAAAGAGACTTTTAAGGTTCTAGATCTTACTTCCTATAGAAAAACTTAGAAACCCCTTAGATATCATCTAAATAACAAGAATCATGCATTGGTTGTGATCTAAACAACCCAAGACATCAAAATAACAAACTGACCTAATGACCCTAGTAGGTCTCCCAAACTTGCTCTGCAGCCATAACTCTGCAACTTGCCAAAGGACTCTAAGAAGTTATATGTTTTCTGAGTACCCTTTTGGGATTTCTAACAGACCACCAACTCCCAGACCCTGACTCCACTCTAGCATATCAATGTCTTCATTGAGTCCGCAGACCTAATGCATGCTTTTAGGTGTGGGTTCCAAAACAAAGCATTGAAAATGGGTGTATGAAACCAAGATTAGAGTTTTGGAGTGTTCTCCTGATCTAGATAAACAAGAATGCACAACTTTTCAAGTCCTCAATACGATGCAAGCTCCTGATTTTAATCTGATTACCATCTTCCCAGCCAAAAACATGGTAGTTTTTTATCTAGGGCTCACTCTCAACAAATGTAGATGCAACCCCCTGCTAGGCAAAGCAACAATCTGGGTATGATAAGGTGAAATTTTGTAGTCCTTTTGGGTATGATAACAGTTCCAGTTTCCAATAAGATGGTTCATTTTTATAATCTAGCTTCAATTTCTCTTGTGAAAATCTTTTTTTCATTTTATGGGTGGTAAAATATAATTATTATGCTAGAGGTGTGTACTTATGGATGATAATGAAACAAAATGATAAGATTTAAGACTCTTGTTTTTTTTTTTAAAATAGCAATTTAAGTTTCCTTCTATTATAAATTACTGTTTTTCTATTTTTTAATGTATCTTTCCAGATCTTTTATATCAATTTTATTTATGAAATTTAAATATATTAATAACATTTTAGTGTTTTTAGGATTAGTTTATATCAATTCTATATATCATCATTTGTCATTCAATTGTCAGTATTATTAATTTAGATTGTGCAATTGTAGAACTACTCGAATATGGGTTGGATGGATACTCAAGCAGGGGAACCCTCCTCAAATATCTCAAGCAGTGAACTTGGAAAAATGTGTCCTAAAGGAACCCTTTCCATCAGAGAGATAAAAGTACAAACAAGTAAAAGAAGCAGGCTCTGCAAATATGTTTTTGAGAAGAAAAATGATAGATTATTTGAGTATGGTTCATGAGGTATATCTAAAAAGACATTTTTTTTCTTATTATAATAAAAGAGGAAGTTGTGAATGTCAAAGTTGAGTGAAACAAAAATTATTTTCATCAAATTTTGTTAGGCTTGCTTTTGGGAATAGTTTCTTACAATATTACTATTAAGATTTTTATTGTGTAGTTTTTAGATTAGGTTTATAAAATTATATTTCATGAGTAGTGATTCATATTAATCAATTAACGATACTTTTGGAAGGTATTTTCAATGTGTCAAATTTTGATATTTTTACAAGAATTAGATTGTGTAATTTTTTTAATTAAAGTCATTGACTCATATTTCATAAATAATAGTTCTCATGAATCCATCTCTTATAAGATTGAATAGTCTATTTAGGAAGTATTTCTGATAGTATGTCAAATTATGATATTACTATTACCATTAGATTGCATGGCTTTGAAGTCAACCTCGTTGACCCATATTCTTCTCTGTAGATGCTACTATGTGCTAGGGAACTTCTTAGAACTGTTGGTATATTCTTACAACCAGGTTACACCTAGGATATTCTTCTCTGTAGATGCTACTGTGTGCCGTGGTCCAAACGGGCCCATAAATGTGGTTGTATAGCAATACATTCAAGTGGCAATTACACAAGGGACAGTCTGATGTAGAGTGGTCAGCAAAGAAACATGGATCATTACCCAACCCACTTCAAGACACCAAAAATGAATCAATCCAAACAATTAGACTCTGATTCTTATCGATGAATGTTTGAACTCTGCAAGGTAATGAATTTAAAGGTTTCAAAGATCACACAACAACTTATGTACTCAAACCCAATCAAGTTCAGTTTTCTCTTTAGGGACAAGTGCTCTGAATTTGATCAAATGGTGTTCTTAAGGTTCCAGACCTTACCCCCTTCAACAAAACTTAGTAACCACTTAGATATCACTTAAATAACCAGAAACATGTATTATTTTTGGTCCTAACAGCCCAAGGCATCAAAATAGCAAAATGACCTAGTGGCTCTAGTAGGTCTATGAAACCTGCTCTGCCCCATTAACTCTGCAGATTACCAAAAGACTAAATGACATTATGTGATTTCTAGACACCATTTTTGATGTTCTTTCAGACCTCCAAACCTCAGACCCCAACTCCACTCCTGCACTCCTCTTCTCTTGTCAAGTCCGCAGACCTAATGCATGCAATCAGGCTTGGGTCTCAAGACAAGTGTTGAAGAATGGGCTCCTGGAATTAGAATCAGAGTTTTAGATTGTTGTTCATACCTTAGACATTCACAAAAACCAAGATCAGGGGTCCTTCACACACTTCTAGACTCTGATCCTTCATTTCTCATCAAATCCTAGTAAAAAACAATAGAGTCTTTGAACTAGGGCTCGCCTTCACCATGCACAGACTTAACATCCTGTTCTAAAGCCTTTGGAATATGAAAATATACATGTCTAACCTTCATCTTGCTGAGAATAAAGAATTTTCAATAGTTAAAACTCAGGTTATGGCCATAAGAGCAGTCAATACCCTGAAAACAAGGGTTTGCAGACAAGGTTCAGAGAAAATACAATAACTTTGATTTAAAACAAGTTAAATCCTCCAAACCAACTCTCAGAGTATCTAATATCTCTAATACAATTTCCAAGCTAGTTTGATTATATTACCATCATCCGTACATCCGTACAGAGTTAGTTTTTGCACAGGAAATGCTCTAAAACAAGGTTATTTATTAAATTTTGAAAGCAAAATGGTTCTCCAAGTCTCCTCTGCCATTCCTTCGACCATTGGAAGCCTAAAAAGGCTCTGTGGATAGTTTCTTAACCATCTAGATGGTTATGTCTATTCAATACAACAAATAACATTTGAAGCAACTTTTAAAAGTTGCATTACATATTGTTAACAATTTTGCAAACATTCTTGCCGAGAAAGGCTAAAATGTGTTTTGAATAGTTTTAGACCTTTATTAATCTTACAAAACTCCTAAAACACTTAACAGACACCTAGCAATCAAATTACATCCAAAGACTAATTGATACCCAAGGCTTATAACAATACCAAGGGGTCATAGTCCAAACATGTGGATGGGTTACAAGGAGATGTTAATCAATCCTTTAACCATTATTACAAACAAGAAAACTTAAATACTAAACCATTGAAAACATCTTAAAACATTTAGTCTATCAATCCTTCAACACAAGGCTCCATGGTGATATGATGTAACCTTAGGAAAGTAGGTGCTTGTTTCAATAGGATGGGATGACTTCTTGGCTTCATGGTGTCTTTCTTCAATCAGATGGTTTTTGGTTTGCATGAGGGATGCCCCTGCATCACAGTCACTGTGAGATGTCCTCATGTGTGACTGTCCTTGTCACAAATGAGGACATCTCACAGTGACTGTCCCTTGTGTAATTGCCACTTGAATGAGGATAGTCACTGTAAAGACAACATGATAATGTACACATACAATGAGTGTACATTATCATGTTGTCTTTACAGTGGCTGCCCTCATGTTGTATATTCTTCTCTGTAGATGCTACTATGTGCTAGGGAACTTCTTAGAACTGTTGGTATATTCTTACAACTTGTTACACCTGGGATATTCTTCTCTGTAGATGCTACTATGTGCCATGGTCCAAACGGGCCCATAAATGTGGTTGAATAGAAATACATTCAAGTGGCAATTACACAAGGGACAGTCACTGTGAGATGTCCTCATGTGTGACTGTCCTTGTCACAAATGAGGACATCTCACAGTGACTGTCCCTTGTGTAATTGCCACTTGAATGAGGACAGTCACTGTAAAGACAACATGATAATGTACACAAGTACCGTGAAGGTAGTCGCAAGTTAGGGCTGTTTCATTGCATACCCGAAACAATGAAGACGTTACGGTCCACAAAACATTTGTGCTTGAAAGATAAACAAATAAAATTAAACTTCTAAATAACCAAAGCCGCTAACAATAAATTCAACACAGATATGTCCTCATTTCTGGGTATTTTAGCTCTGTAACAGCTGAATACCAGATTACATAATAATGACAAAAGAAAAATAAACCCAACGTACTCAGAAATTGTAGCTCTGATTTTGTGGAGGGAATCTCTCTCGACGCTGTTGAAAATACAAATGACAACGTTTCTCTACATTATCATGTTGTCTTTACAGTGACTGTCCCTTGTGTAATTACCACTTGAAGGAGGACAGTCACTGTAAAGACAACATGATAATGTACACTTACAGCCTGTGTACATTATCATGTTGTCTTTAGAGTGACTATCCTCATTTGTTGAAGAAGAAAAGCATTAATGTGGCTGAATAGCAATACATTCAAGTGGCAATTACACAAGGGACAGTCACTGTGAGATGTCCTCATTTGTGACTGTCCTTACAGTGAGTGTACATTATCATGTTTTCTTTATAGTGACTATCCTCATTTGTTGAAGGAAAAAAGCATTAATGTGGTTCATTAGCAATGTATTCAAGCGGCAATTACACAAGGGATAGTCACTCTGAGATTTCCTCATTTGTGACTATCCTTATAGTGAGTGTACATTATCATGTTGTCTTTACAGTGACTGTCCTCATTTGTTGAAGGAAAAAAGCATTAATGTGGTTCAATAGCAATGTATTCAAGCGGTAATTACACAAGGGATAATCACTCTGAGATTTCCTCATTTGTGACTATCCTTACAGTGAGTGTACATTATCATGTTGTCTTTACAGTGACTGTCCTCATTTGTTGAAGGAAAAAAGCATTAATGTAGTTCAATAGCAATGCATTCAAGTGGCAATTACACAAGGGACAGTACATGCCCATTAAAGTTGGTGTTTTGTTATCGAGCATGACAATGGAGATAGCATACTCTGTGTCAATTTTACTGATCAAATTTCCCTCCGCTAGGCAAAGCAACAATCTAGGTATGATAAGATAAAGTTTTTGCAACAATTTCTTGCTGCTGCTAAGGTTACCATTGTTTATGGTTTCTGTTATATAGTTCTATCTATATTGCTATATGGCCTTTTGTTTAGGATTAAGTAGACGAGGGAAAATATTTCTTTTGTGGATTGTAAACAAAACATTGAATTATTTCAGAGAGCAGATCTAAATCTATAAGATGCTACGATGGAGCACATGACCATGTACTTGTGAATATTAGGATCCATGTTAATCAAATGACTGCTTTATGTAAATTACTTTTGAGTAAGTAAAAGGCAATACAATTTTTCGAAGTGTGCAAGGATTTTTATGATATACAGGTGTACGAAGAAATGAATCTATGTTGTTTTGTATCAATATCAAACATCTCTGATATATTTTCATGTTTTTATAATCTATTTTGTAGATGGAAAGTTGAAATGCCAGCTATCCTAGAGCAGCCAATAAGAATATTGTCTGATGCTAGTCTTGGTATGGCCATGTTCAGTCTGGGTATGTTTTGAATTCTTCTCTATCTCTCTGATTGAGGAGTACTTGATATATGCATGTGCTTTTTTCTTCTTTGATTGTTGTGAAGCTCTGTTTGTTCTAAATACCACAGTATTGCAATTGTATTAGTTTCATTATTTTCTCTAAAGTCACTATATTTTTTCTTATTATAATAAAAGAGGAAGTTGTGAATGTCAAAGTTGAGTGAAACAAAAATTATTTTCATCAACTTTTGTTACTGTCACAAGGGACAGTAACAAAGCCCTAGCTTTTCCTCTGATATAGCCTTCTCCCATACCTCATCCTGAGATTCTTTGTCTTCTGTGTCATCTGATCCTCCTATACAAGTTGCAAATGAAATTTATCGTTCATGTATAAACTGAGATAATATAATGCACTTGATATTTGAATCGTCGTACCTCTATAGAATGATAGAATATAATGCATTCAATATTTGTATTATCATTTATGTATAGATTGAGACAACATGATAATGTACACTCACTGTAAAGACAACATGATAATGTACACTCACTGTAAAGACAACATGATAATGTACACTCATTGTAAGGACAGTCACAAATGAGGACATCTCACAATGACTGTCCCTTGTGTGATTGCCACTTGAATGTATTGCTATTCAGCCACATTAATGCTTTTCTTCTTCAACAAATGAGGATAGTCACTATAAAGACAACATGATAATGTACACTTACTGTAAAGACAACATGATAATGAACACTCACTGTAAAGACAACATGATAATGTACACTCACTGTAAGGACAGTCACAAATGAGGACATCTCACAGTGACTATCCCTTGTGTGATTGCCACTTGAATGTATTGCTATTCAGCCACATTAATGCTTTTCTTCTTCAACAAATAAGGATAGTCACTGTAAAGACAACATGATAATGTACACTACATTATCATGTTGTCTTTAGAGTGACTATCCTCATTTGTTGAAGAAGAAAAGCATTAATGTCGCTGAATAGCAATACATTCAAGTGGCAATCACACAAGGGACAGTCACCATGAGATGTCCTCATTTGTGACTGTCCTTACAATGAGTGTACATTATCATGTTGTCTTTACAGTGACTGTCCTCATTTGTTGAAAGAAATAAGCATTAATGTGGTTCATTAGCAATGTATTAAATAATTTATTTTTTTTAATTTACCCACGGGCGTCGCAATTGTGACGGGTTCCCGTCGCAATTGCTTCGGAGGGTCGTTGCCATTGCGACACCCTGCCATCACAATGCGACGGAGGCCCAGAATGGGTGAAGGGGCGACATTACGATGGGAGGGAGTCGCAATTGCGATGGCTACAAATAGACGTCGTAGTTTTTTAGTCGCAAATGGCGATGTCTATGGGTAGTCATCGCAATTGCGACGCCCTACCGTCCCAATGCGACGGAGGCCTAGAATGGGTGAAGGGGCGACATTACGACGGGAGGGAGTTGCAAATGCGATGGCTACCCATAGACGTCGCAATTTGCGACTAAAAAACTACAATGTCAATGGGTGTCACTATTGCGACACATAGCCGTCGTAATAGCTGTCGCAAATTGCCCCCAAATGTACTAGTGTTGTTTATATCTTCCATTAATGAACTTTGTAACAATAATAACCTCATTAGCAGAAGAAGAAAACTCCTTGATGATTGAATAAACCATTCTTCTCAAACCAATCTCCTCTCTTTAACAAAATGAGATTCAAAATCACTGTACATCCTCCGCTCCTTTCAAAGTTGGCCTATAATCACTTTTCTAAAAATTTCAACTGGTAATAAACTACTTTTACTTTAAGTTTTGAAAATGTATCAAACTTATTGATGGATCTCTGCAATTTGGTACAAGAGACCACTTTTATATAAAGAATCATGAGAACTGATATGCATGGTGTATTACTCATCCCATTGACAATTATAAAATTTTGAAGTAGGCTTCCAAATGACTTTTATCTTTTGTGTAGATAACAAGCTCAAGAATTCCCTCTAGTTTTGAGCAGTTAAAAATACCAAATGAATAGGTGGAGATTTGAAAAATGGCATAAGCATTCATTGTAGTATAGATAATTGTAGAAAAAAATATTTTGATATGGGGATCACCCGAGTAAATGATTTTGATTCACATAAAAGGCCACTCAAAATGGGTATTGACATCACTCATGACAAAACATTAAAAGTTGCATTTATTTTGGGTAATAAAAAACTATCAAATGAATTCATAGGACTATGAAAATTGGTAAGGAGATATAATATTATGGGGATAATTTGGAGTAACCATAAGTTTCACTAGATTTTCTTTGGGTACTGAGGTATCAAGCTCCCAAAAGTGACTCCTTATGCTTTTTGTTAGTGTGAAAAAACAATGAGTCACCTCAGAGCACAAAAACTAACTACATATAATATTTATCCCAAGGGTCTACAATTTGGTGCACATGTTCATTTAGGATATATAAAGATTCTTGCAAAACCTATTATCACGAGGATTACTCGGTGACCTTTGACTGTCCTTGTTCCTCATCCTCATTTATTTATTGAATGAGGAAATGTTTCTCTTCATTAGCAATGGACAATAGAGGTCATAAGGAGTTAGCAAGTACAACAACATAAGTTTCCATATGTGTCTTTAATCAATTAAGGGATATTTTTAGAATGAAAATGGAAAATTTCCCTTAGTTTGACTATATACTTTATTAACTCCTTACACCATCAAATTGACTATTCAAACTCATTATATCTGCACATTAGATATTAGAATTATATAGTACATGGCATATTATGATCATTCCATGATTATTACATGGATCGAGTTGGATCATGTGTTATGTGTTTTAGGTGTTGGGAGGAATGTATAAGTGTTATCCATAATGGTGGGATTTGTGGAAGTCTATATGTAATTTTTGGATCCATTCAAAATTTTAGAGAATGAATCAAATATGAATCATGATTAGATTAAATGTACAATGCTTTGCAGTCAAAATCTATTTAATGGATTTACACTTGATTTTATACAAGATACTACTAATGCTAGTATGTTTATATTTGACAGATGACAACATTAAAATCTTAATTCAGAGTATAGGAGATAATTTTTTGGTATAATTATTGCCTGGATATTTTCCTGTGAAGAAAGACCATGTTTGACAATATGAACCCAAAACAAAATAAGGAGACAATTTCTAGATTGTGGTCTAAGCTCAAAAGAAAAGGTGACGGAAAATGTTATTGTTCCTGGAAAAATTGCAAGGGCTTAAAGAATCAAAAAATTCTAATCAAAACAAATGAGAAAGATTGTAGGCAACATGGTCACATTGAAGGGGGGTAGAATTTTCATCCATTGGTAAGTATTTCAATATATTATTTCAACAATTTATATACATAACAAATCAATTTATGATGAGATCATGGTCATGGTTAATTTAAGGTCATCATTTTGATATAGGTCAACCACCCTAGGTTACATGTTATGGAACATAAAAATCCATAGAATGTGAATTTCCAAGTGGAGGAACATGGAGGTGTGCATATGGAAGGAGAAGATAATAATCCCAAGGAAGAAGAAGATCTTGCAATAGAGAACACAATTAAATATGATGGTATTTTCATAATTGATCATGTGCTAGAGAACACAGTTGAAGATGATAGTACTAGCATTGATTATGATGATGAAGATGACCTTGATTTACCTATACCTGAGAAGGCATACAAGCCCCTATACAAAGGCTCCCAAATAGATCTTCTCTCCACTATATTGTTTTTGGTAAACTTCAAGGCTATGAATGGTTTATCCAATGTAGAAATCTCACGTATGTTAAGTTATGTCATATATGTCATCTTTTTTCATCTATTTTAGTTGTAATTTCCTTATAGTTAACAAAGGGTGAATCATGTACCATTAATATTCTTTATATTAACAAATTATATTTTTTTTCGTAGGTTGATAAGTGAGTTTTTTTTACCACCATCAAACATTCTACCTCGCTCATACCGAGAATTATATGCCATTATGAAAGATGTTGGAATGGTGTATCAAACAATACATGCATGTCTGGGAAATGATCATATTATATATCATAAATAACATGAATTTACAATAGAATGCCTTGATTGTCATATTAGTACATATTGATTAGATCAAATAACATAAAAGATGCCTCATGTAGTACCTCACCCCTAGTCTGATTTTATAAATGTTGTAATAAATCTAAGATGATAGATTATATGTTAGGAATTTGTTGATGCTTATGATTTTACTAACCCCATACTTGCATGTGTATGGTTGATGTCTTTGTTTTATATTTTTGTTTGACATGCTTGATGTGGTTGAGGGACAGAGTCGTAGTTACTTGCTTGAGAGATCCACATGATCGGTCGATCCTCACCATTGTCTGTTATATCTCTATACATATATGCACATGCTTGTTTCTTATGTAGGTTTGCAGGTACCAGGCATCGACTTCCCTAAATTGTCAGGATGAGAATACCCTATCGCTAATCTCAATGGTAAAAGAGGGGAGATAATATTCAGGTCCAAATCCTAACCTAAGCCAAATATTGTCCTAAAGTAGGGGACAAGATTCTGTGTTTCCACCTTTCTAAACTCATTCTATTAGCGAGAGTTTACACCCATGTCCTGAGTATGAATGTGGGTCCTTAGGTCTTTTTTATTCTTTGATTTGTGGCATTTGGTGTGATTTCTATTTTTAGATCATTCTATTTTTTAGCTGTGGAATATCATTCAAATGGTAATTAAATAAATGTAATTATTTAGTTTAATTATTAATTTTATTGTATAGTGGATGCAATAAATTAATTGGAAATTAATTATATGCAATTATTGGGTGTGGTTGAAATATTTAATTAATGAGAATTAATTAAATAACTTCACCTTAGAAATATTTAATCATAAATTTAACCCTTGTTCAATTAATATGTATTTATTAAATTAAGGGTTAATTTAGCATGTGTTAATTTTGTCAAACTAAATGTTCTAATTTTTAATTGTTTAATGCATTAAGTTTGATGAAGGGTGCTCCCCTTAATACCACAAACACATAACAGAAACAGAGAAACAACAACCATATGGAAGAACAGGAAATTGGCTTCTTATTATCTCCACAAATGTGGAATTACAAACTTTCAGAATTACAATATGCAAAGCCACATGGGCATTCCCTTACAATATTATGTAGGATAAAGCCTTGAATCAATACCTAGATCTACTACCCAGAACTATCCCAAACTACCTAAGACAATACTACGGGCCTTTTTTATATAGGCAATTTCCATCGCCCGACAAGGTTCTAGAAATTTAGCCCTAAGGGCCGACCAAACTTAGAATTATTTTATTTTTCATTTTATTACATCATAGTTGGCTCAAAATAACTTTTGAAACCCGGACATAAATTTTGAAGAAAAATTATTTTCTGCCATTTCAGGTGGCCTGACTTCCAGAGACCATAAGTCATCACCAGTTGCTCAGATTGACTATTATGACCCCAATTCGAAAAGGGCACAAGGAGCTCTACAATGCTTGAATCAAGAAAGCTTCATTCAACCAAAAATTCAACCTCATTCGGGGCCTCTAAAGCCTTCAAAATTGAGTTCAAAGTTTCTGTACCCTGCTGCCAATACCGAAAATCTGTAATATCTTCAAAACTAGACTTGATCTAGCAATGAAACTTTACTGGCAGGCTGATATGAATAAGATGAACCTTCATATGTGAAATCAGAACATTCCAAGGTCGTATGAACAACTTACTAAAAATAGAAAGCTTCCATAAATAGCAGCTCTACACAAGATAGCCCTTATTGAAAAGAAACCAAAAATATTTTTGGGTGATGCAAGATTGCTCTTACACCCAGGATGCTCCTACATCAGACACCTGGGGTAATTTGAGAAGTGACCCTGTCACGACTCAGGTGTGAAGAGGGAAACCAAGACGGTTAACCTCCTACTTTGTTAGCCATGATGAATCTTCAACATGTCATCCTTTCCACTTGACCAAATATTCTTCATATGTCTTGTTCCTTGTGCTTCTACCAACATGACTGTCCAGTATATCCTCAATCTCCTTAGTATTTTAACTAGTTGCTAGAATACTCCACTGTGCTGCCATGATCTCATCTTCAACACCTCCTTCATGATACTCTATCAAATCTAAAATGTTAAACACTGGTGAAATATTTAGCTCAGTAGGCAATTCTACCTCATATGCATTTCCTGAATCATGCTTCTTCAGTATCTTACATGGCCCAAACTTCTTCATTTTTAGCTGCTTGTATGCACCAACTACAAATCACTCTTTCCACAAATGAACCATGACTTCATCTCCAACCTGAAATTCCTTATGCCTCCTTTTCTCATCTTCCTTAGCCTTATACTATGCATTCATCTTGGTAATATGCTTCCTTACCTCCTCATGGATGTTCTTCAAGTGTTCTGCAAAATCCTCAACTTTAGCACTACTTATTTCTCCTTTATCTATCTTCCTCAACTCATATGCATTTCTGGGACTACTCCCATATACAATTTGTGGATGATGTGATGAACTAAACTTCAAATCTATCTTCAACTCTTCACTTTCTACTAGTATCATTCTGTGTGCTTCCTTATTTGACAAACTCGCTCCTGGAATCAAGTTCATCTGATGCTTGATCTTTCTTACTGGTGGTCATCCATCAGGTACATTATCAGATACAATAGCCTGAAACTCATTCAATAATTCTGCAAATTCTATAGGTACATCTTCTACTTCCTCTTTCCCGGCCTTTGAAATTAAGGTAAAACACATATGCTCATGCCGCATACCATCTAAAAAAATTTCTCTATCAATAAAAGTTATTCTTGCATTACCTCATACCTTTTCTTTTGTTTCCTTCAATAGTTTTAGCTTATGTTGCACTCCATCCTTTATCAAGGAATAGGTATTCGCATGACCATTATGTACAACACATCTGTCAAACTGCCACAACCTACCCAACAACATATGACATGCATCCATAGATATGATATCACATAGTACCTCATCTTGGTACCCGTTGATCTTGAACTTCACTAGGCACTGCTAACTGACCATGACCTTGTGGTCATCCTGCACCCAAGCAACCCGATATGGATGTGGATGTTTCTACCTCTTGAGCTTCAACTTTTTCACCATCTCTTCTAACACCAAATTATCAGTATTGCCACTATCAATAATCACATCACAACACTTACCCTCACACTTGCACCTGGTGCAAAACAGGCTCCTTCTTTGCTCAGGTTCATTTTCACCACTCAGTAGGACTCTTTTGTTAATTAGTGTTTCTCCTCTTTAAGCATCTTCAGAATGTGATGATCTGACATCTTCATCTACATATGCAACTCTAGTCTAGCCTTCATTCCTCCTATCTATCCTTCCTTGGCGTTAAGGACATTCAAATGCCCTATGACCTTCTTCTCCACAGTGAAAACATTTTCCACAGAAGCCTCCTCTTCTTGAACCTTGTCCTCTTCCTCTCTGATCTCTATTATTCTAATCTTGGAAATGATTAAAATTATCCCCTCTCTGATTCTGACTATTACTGGCCTCATCCTAATTTTTTGGATCTTCATTTCGATCTTCATATGACCATCCACCAGATCTTCCATCATGACCTCTTCCACCTTGTCTACTCTCAAACTTCTTGTTTAGCTTTTCCTCTACTTTTAGGGCAAACTAGTATGCCTCTTCAATACTGTTCATTCAAACCAGATTCAATTCTTCTTGAATGCTCGATCTCAATGCATTAAGGTAATGGGCAAATTTCTCCTTATCAGCTTCTGCATGTCCTGTTCTGATGAGGATTCGATAGAACTCCTCTGTATACTCCGGAACAAATCTTCCTACTTGCTTCAAAATTTGCATTTTCTTTAGTAGGTCAAGCTCATAATCAACAGGGATGAATAGTTGCTTCAATTTATCCACCATCCGATCCCATCTTGTGATTTTATCCTTTCCTCTTCGATTTCACTCCAATTGAATCTCTTGCCACCAAATCTTTGCATGACCCTTCAGTCTGGCCTTCACAAACTTAACCCGATCAGGATCCTCGATATCTTCATACTCAAAATATTCTTCACATTCATTGATCTAGTCGATCAATTCCTCTAGGTTAAGATTTCTGGAAAATATCAAAACCTCAATCTTAGGTCTCTTCACGATCTTGGAAATGGCCTGAAAAAGTCTTTCTTCCTCCGGGTTCACAACTTCGACTTCTCCTTCTTGATCTTCTTCGGCTTCATCCTTGCTTTCATCTCTAACATTAAGATTCATTCCTCTGTGAATCTCTTCTTGCAATGCTCACACTTGTCTCGAGAGCACTCTAACCTTAGGTGTTACAACACTAGCTCTTTCACCACGTTCCCTTTGTGAAGGCATTTTCGTGATGCGCGCTGAAACCCTAACCACAGTCCTAGTGCAAACTACCTCACAGTCGGCAATCTGTTTACACAAAAACCCTAACCCACAGTCCTGGTGCAAACTACCTCACAATCAGCGATCTGTTTACACACTCAGGAACTCCCGCTCTAATACCACTTGATGAAGGGTGCTCCCTTTAATACCACAAACACATAACAGAAATAGAGAAACAACAACCATATGCAAGAACAGAAAATTGGCTTCTTATGATCTCCACAAATGTGGAATTACAAACTTTCAGAATTACAATATGCAAAGCTACATGGGCATTCCCTTACAATATTTTGCAGGACAAAGCCTCGAATCAATACCTAGATCTACTACCCAGAACTATCCCAAACTGCCTAAGACAATACTATGGGCCTTCTTTATATAGGCAATTTCCACCGCCCGAGAAGGTTCCAGAAATTTAGCCCTAAGGGCCGACCAAACTTAGAATTATTTTATTTTTCATTTTATTACATCATAGTCGGCTCAAAATAACTTTTGAAACCTGAACAAAAATTTTGAAGAAAAAATATTTTCTGCCATTTCAGGTCGCCCGACTTCTGGAGACCATAAGTCATCACCAGTTGCTCCAATTGACTATTATGACCCCAATTCGAAAAGGGCACGAGGAGCTCTACAACACTAAAATTAAGCAAGCTTTATTCAACCAAAAATTCAACCTCATCCGGGGCCTCTAAAGCCTTCAAAACTGAGTTCAAAGTTTCTATACCCTGCTGCAAATACCAAAAATCTGCAATATCTTCAAAACTAGACTTGAGCTAGCAATGAAACTTTACTGACAGATTAATATGACTAAGATGAACCTCCATATGTGAAATCAGAACATTTTGAGGTCATATGAATAACTTACTAAAAATAGAAAGCTTCCATAAATAGCAGCTCTACACAAGATAGCCCTTATTGAAAAGAAACCAGAAATATTTCTGGGTGATGCAAGATTGCTCTTACACCCAAGATGCTCCTATATCAAAGCTGCCCATTCATATTTGAATGAAATTAAATTAATAATATTAGTTAAAGTTTGGTTATGTGCTTTCAACAAAAGTCAAAGTGGAGAAGAGACTCAAGTTCGACTAAAATTAAACTGAAAATTAGAGTTCATTTTCATGCAAAGCTCTCTTGGAGTCAAGTTTGAACTCTTGCATATGAAAGGAGATTCCTTTATGTGTTGAGAGTTTAGCCATTATTCGATTACATAGTTTTGCAGGAGAAATTGGGAGACAGGTTTGGAGAGAGTTCTTCGAAAATCTTGGGTTTTATTTCTTCATTCTGGAAATTGTTGAATCTGAGTAATTGATTTGAGGTAGGTTTTGATTTTATTATTGTTAATCTTTTTCGGATTTCTATAGGAATTTGTAGAGAGTGTCTTCCTCGTGCCTACTGGTTTTGAATGTTTGAAAATATTTTAGGTTGTTTTATGTGTTGAATTTCTTTTAAAAAATGTGAAACTTCATGCAAGTTGATTTGAATATTTTTGCCTATTTGTTGTGAAAGCTATGAAGGTTTTGAGTAATCTGTAGAAGATTTGTTAGAAAACCCAGATGGATTACGATTTCTGATCTTATTGAGAAACTAGTAGAGATAATATTCATGTTAATGGAATATTTGTATTTGTGGATTATATTAAAAATATATTTATAGGGTTTTTGTTTGTGTTTTATATATATATATATATATATATATATATATATATATATATATATATATATATATATATATATATATATATATATATATATATATATATATATATATATATATATATATATATATATATATATATATATATATATATATATATATATATATATATATATACAACTTTTAACTAATTCCTAATTTAGTTTAATTTATACAAAAACAAACTATATATATATATATATATACTAAAATAAAAATTTGATAAAGTTTTAAAAAAAATTGTAAAAGAAAAATATAATGTGGTTTGGAGGGGCTATTAACTCCCCCCCAAACCCTACCCACGGTGCCTGAGGGCTATCATGCGGCAATACCCAAGGGTACTATCACATGACAGTCCTGCAGGGGGCTACCATGCGGCAATACCTGCAGAGGTACTATTGCACGATAGTCTCTGCAGAGAACCTGTCATGTGGCAGTACTAAGGTACTGACGCACGATTAGGTGTGGTACCTTTATTAAATATTTTTTTATATATATAAAGTTCTTTTTATATTTTATGTTATTAAGTTATTAAATTCATTAATCATTATTTGATGTTAGTTAAATTTTGATAATTGATTTTAATTAGTATTTGATAATTAATTTTTGTTCAAATGGTATTTTTAAATTTTAAGATATGTTTATATATTAATTAAGATATAATGTTTATATTTCTAAATTAAAAGGAGTTTTTTGTTTAAATGAGTATTGTTTATATTAATGATTTTCTATAAGTTAATTTAGGGGCACTTTTATTGTTTGAAAGGTGTTTTGATTTAAAATTTAGTAGTTGGAAGATTTAATAAATGCATGATTTTACTTTGAAGTATAGTTGTAATTTTTAAGATGTAGTTTTAGGAGCTATGACTATGCTCCTAATTGGTAGTTTATCTTTGATTGTCATTCGACCTATGTGTTTGTGATTAGATAGGGGAATGTTTATACCTTGGATCTTCATTGAGTTTGTTAAACCTTGCTTTTGACTTTTAAAGACATGTTTATATTAAATCTAAGGGGTTAAATTTGTCCTCCAGAGGGTATGAAATCCAGAGGCAGGTTTTGGTTATCTTTTTGTCAGGTTTGTTTGCCTTGCATACGTTGTTAGGTTGTATGAGATGTTCTAACCCTAGGTGGGTTTGTTCTTTGTGTTTTCAGGTCTTGCATGTTGAATCTAGTTGTTGAGATTCATGAGTTGTGTTAACTTAGAGTTCTTTTGATCTTGTGAAACCCTAGGGTAGGTCATTTGAGTGTATAATAGGGAGTGGCTTGTAATTGGTGCCGAAACTCGGAAGTGGCCACCAAGAGATCCTATTACAAGTAACTTAATAAGTGATAATTAATAACATCAAGAGTTTAAAATGAATCTAATAAGATATTATGTGCCTCTCCCATGCCTAAGTGCCCGATTGAGTTTGACTAGGATGGGAGTGAGAAGATGCTTGCCACCTTTGTGGACTGGATATGGCATAGTTAGTACCTTGTCTACACGAGAGGTTACTAAAACCACATAGAGTCACTAGGGCGTCGGGGTCTGAAGAGACTACTAGGATAACCTTAGAGTTGGCTCGTGTGATGACACTTTCTTTATGCATCTTAGGTTTCCTATGTATGTTGGATGCCTCTAGTTGAGTATGTTATACCTTGTGATCCTTTTTGTACACATTAAGTTAGAAGCTTTCAAGACCTCTTCCTTGGTTGTTGTTGTTGTTGTTTGTTATCCGAGTGGGATCTGATGTTATCTCCTCAGCACGATGGGAGTGGACTATTTAGGTTTAGGAGGTCGGGTGGTAGTGATTCTTTTACCATTTGAGATTCTGACGTTCATGTATCGAGGCTGGATGATCCTTGTGATAGTTTTTCCTTCTTGATCTTCATTGATGAGATGTGATCTTCTTCTTCTTCTTCCTTTTTGTGATCTTGTATCATTGTATCAGTTTTGGAAAGTTATCATGTCGTACTTCTTTTCAGTTATTGTATTTGCATACCCTGTGACATGTGCAGTGGATGTAGGTTATTATAGTTACCTTATGGTACCAGTTGTATCTATGTTATCTTTTATGTGATGCTACATTTGTCATTCATTTGTTTATATGAGTTTATTTATGTCTAATCTAAATTAATTAATTTTATATTCACATAATCTTCATCATGGAATCCTTGAGAGTTGTAACCTATGTGAGTTGTTCATTTTATTGTATTGCTTCCACATTGTAAAACTTTGATGTTGTTGAATGTTAACACTTAAAAAAAAATTATTCCACAAACTTAGATGCATGTTTAGGTTAAGTTCTCATGGGTTCCCTAGTGGGGCATTACACCTCATAAGGTTCTTTGATATATTCTTATTATTCCACATCTACAATGATTATTTAGGTGCACTACCTTGGCACAATTTATGGATTACCATGCACTCAATAGAAGTTGAGATGACTTTATGTGAATGCATGCGAATGATTCTTCATTTAAGGACATAGAGGAAATCTAGCTAAACTTTAAAGAAGAACCTCATAATCTCAAGCTTTTATTGGCAATGGACGGTGTGAATCCATTTGGAGAGAAGAGATCTATTTACTCAGTGTGGCCTATTTTTGTTATCAACAATAACGTTCCTCCTTGGATGTCCATAAAGAGGGAGCACATAATGTTGGTAATGATTGTTCCAAGAATTTTTTCATTTAATAGTCATCTAAATTTATTTATAAATACCACATCAAAATGGTCATAATAATTATGTAATGTTTTTATTCATTCAACTAGGTAAGTACCAAGTTAATGATATAAATGTATATATTGAGCCCCTTATTGATGAGTTGTTGGAGTTATGGAATGGGGTTACTATGTATGACATCTATAGAGCAATAGGACAAAGACAATATCAATTCTATGCAATTCTTGTATGGACAATACATGATGCCCCTGGGATAACACATTTTTTTGGTATATTATATTCTTAACACATATTTTTTTGTAATTATGAAAATTAACATATTTAATCCAATTATACACGATTTTTTAGGTCTTCAGACAAAGAGGAAATTTTCATGTCTAGTTTTTTGTCCAAAGATGAAATCTCATCACTCAAAAAGTTTAGGAAAGTAGGCGTTCGATGAGTACAGGCACTTTCTCCATAGAAATCATAAGTATCGAGTTACCAAAAAAAAATTTTTCAATGGAAAAAAGAAGAATATATCAAAGCCATGAAGAATGACACCTCACCTATGGAAGTTGGAATACAATAGAATAAATCATTGAGGTAATGTCATTCCATCTGATGGTTTTTGTTTGGAATTTATATTTTAATATTGTGTTTTGTTTACTAATGATGTAATTGATGCTCGTGAAGATCGTCAAAGCTTTAATGACCAACTTCCAAAAGGACTAAAAAGTTATCCTACACAATTTAGTAGGTTTCCATACTACGAAAACCTCTCAATCATGCATTTGTTTGATGCTATATATATTGGAAAGAATATAAGTGATACATTATGGAAACTATTGGATGGAAGATGTGACAAAGAAAAATTATCAAAATTTGTAGTGACATTCAAGATTCCAACCATGCATTGAAAAAATGTCATTTCATCAAATAACAATGGAGACTAGATTGATATAAGCTCCCTTCCTTGATTATTATTGGAGAAGGAAAGAAATGCTATAAAAAAAGTCATATGAAAAATTCAATTTCCCATAGGATTTGCTGTGAACATAAACAATCTCATATCAAAGAACAGTGAATTTGGGCCAGGGATGAAAACACACGATTGGCATACCTTTATCAAGGTAATTCATGTTATTCTGTATTCTCTATATATTTTTATACTACATGTAGTTTTCATTGTATTATTTTCTAAAATATTAAAAAGATCATTTCATAATTATTGTAGTATGTTCTGCCTCTATCTCTCCCACTCCACTTCGATAACAATGTCAAACAGGTTATATATGATCTTAGAAAATACATGAGGTTAGAAGCATTATTTGTTAGATTTGTTGTATAGGTATTATATTTGTGACTTGTTTTACTTTTTCTGTAATTTATTTTATATTTTTTTGTAAAGTCTTGTTTATATGTTTTTGTGGGTTGAATCTCTCTAGGTGGTTGCCATTGAAAGAAATCAATAAAGAAGATATAAAATATTAGAAGAGAAAAATTCTTCATCTTATGTGTGAAATGAAAAAGTGTCTGCCTTCATCTTTTTTAATGCACAAGAACACTACCTCATACATCAAGTTGAGGAGATTGAATTGTGTGGACCTGTACAAACTAGGTCAATGTGGTTGGTTGAGAGGCAATTCAAATTTTCAAGGGCTTGGTTTGACAAAGAGCACATCCTAAGGGTTCTATGGTGGAGGGACATATGGTAGACAAGACCATGGTGTACATTAGTGAATATCTTTCTAAGTTTGCAGCAAAGATTCATGTAGATCACATTTGGGATCTCAGCTCCATTAACGAATTCGAAGGGGAGTACTTGATGGGGAAAGGTAGATTGAGGAAATTGAGAGGTAATTATAAGATGTTAGTGTACTTAATTAATTATTATAAATATTCAATATAAGTTGTTTCTAATTGGTCTATTTTCTTTATATAGTTGGTCGAGAGTGGGATGTACTACATTTGTATATTATAAACAATATTGATTAGATGATAGTATGGATTGCACGATTCAAAAAAATGGTTACTCATTAATATGGGAAGGTGTTGCTTCATTGGTTAAAGAAGATCATCATAATGGAGATTCCAATGTTATGCCAATAGTAATTGATCTAGCATATGGTTAAAGAGGTAGAAAGGTACGTATAAATTTATTAATCATGACCTATATGTTTAATATCAACTCACAATGCAAATAATTTTCACTTGTTTAAAAAATTACAGGTCAAGCACCAAAAAGCTATGTACTACCATGGCCATAAATTCAACATAAAAATTTTGGATGACACGAAGAAAACTTGTGATATACTTGAGTGCAATTTTAAATCATTCAAATTAGTTCTATTCATCATCAAATGGTACATGCTACGACTGAATCAAAATGATCCTGATAGAGTTGTTATTCAACATGATAATAAATTTACAATGATTAATACAAGGTCATTTGAGCCAGTTGGAGATAATTCCTATGCTCTTCCAAGCCAATGTGAGCAAGTGTTTTACTTAGAGGTTCCATATAAACCGAGTTGGTCATTTTTTGTTAGACAAGATCCAAGAGGAAGGCCAATAAAGTATAATGTGATAGAAGAAGAGGATACCGATGATGATGATGAAGAAGAAGAAGATGAAGATGATAATGAAGAAGAAGAAGATGATGATGATGGTTGTGGTGGTGATGATGATGATGACGATGATGAGGACAAGGATGATGATGATGATGGTGGTGGTAGTGGTGATGATGATCATCATCATGATGATAATGATGATGATGATGATGATGATGATGATGATAATGATGATGATGATTTTAATATTGATTTATTCATAGAAATTTATTTGACTTATATGTTTTCATAATTAATTTATTATGTATTAAGCTCTAATGACATGGTATATTTAATTCATTGTGTTCAATTCTAATGATTACAACATATGTGATTTATGATACATGTGGTTCAATTATTACTCATATATTTAATGTATTTATTTTTTAACAAATTACCAATGTATTGTGTATGATAATTATTTTGTGGAAATAGGCAATTGACTACATATATTCTCACCCCTTTTGTTAACGATCTTGCATTGCACACATAAAGTAAAGGCAAGGAATTAAAAAATATACAATGATTATGATGAATGCATATTTTTCATGTTGTATTCTATGTAATTTATAGCATACGTATCATGTAATGTTTATCTAACTTAAGATAAATGATTCACATATGCAGGAAATTTAACCCATTTTACGAGGATCCTGCATAATGACATGGATCGACGTGTATATGTCAATACACCCTATAGAAATAGTTTATTATTTTCTTTGTTTCTCTTTACGCCCATCTTCATTGAGTGGTTTAATAATAAGGTATTAACTTTCTTATGATTTTATAATAGTACCCTCAACATCAATTTTAGGGCCGACTTCATCAACATTACCCTCATTTAGAAAAATATCTCGCTTCTTACTAATTATATATCTCATTTGATGGACTGTAGGAACCACCTAATAGGCACTTGTCAGATTTGTTTTCCTCGAGTTAGGTAAATGCAAGAATATAAGATAAAAGTGAGACATGTAGTAGGACTAAAATAGGGAGATCAACCAGAGGTCAAAAGATTAGAAGAAAATTCAACAAAAGCATACAATTTTTCCTTCATGAAGGGGGTCATGTTCTTATGATGATAAGACCAAAGGAAACATCAAGGTGCCCTTGGGGTACACACATCTTCAAAAAGAATGGGTACCCAAGGAAGTACCTCCAATTAACATTGATTTTTATGTTAACAAGAGGATATATCGCATAGCTCCATCATCATTACATAGTTCATGCCAATTGTACATGGATGGCATAAAGGTATGCTACAACAAAGTTGTTGAATTGATCGAGTATGTCAGAACTTGTTACAATTACATTAATTAGATGTGGATTGTTCGATATAAAAAAGGTATGTGTAGGTATGCACTGTTAGAAAATTATATACAATGGAAAGAAAATGATCAAAGTAAAATATTTTCTATGTACATTGACATAAGTCCAAAAGAAATAGGGAATATTGGAGGTTTTATAAATAGTATGTGACCCAGGTCAACTAATAAGTGACCCAATTGCATATTCGAGGTGCGTAAGGGAAATTGTGTTTTTATATGTGCAATAAAATCAATAAGCATAGGGGAAGAGATGTTAATATATTACCATTTGAATCTCATAGATACAAACAAAGTCACTATTATGGGGGTGGTAAGTATTATATACAACTTAAACTAACCTCCAATTATTGACTCTAATATACCATTTTATTAATAAGAATTTTTGGTAAGTCTATTTCTTTTATTTCACTAAAGTTTTTATATCTAATTTTTCATAGGATGATATGGATCCACCACATGATAGAGGCAAGGCTGGTCCTCCCACCCCCTCTTTGATGAAGGTAAACCTTAGTGTAATTTTACAGATTAGGTAGAGGAAAAGTGTTATATTTTTATGTTCTTTTCTTGACGGTTTTGGAGTTATTCTGATAGTTTTACTGATATTCCTGTCATAAATTGATGTTCAAGGAAAGGGAAAAGTGCCTATAACAATTTAGGCAATAGCTACAAATTTGGAGGCAACAATATTATGAAATGATGACATCACGTATACCTATGACCCCATAAAGATGGTCAAAAGGAACCTAAAAAAAATCAATGCAGATCTTCTTAACCTCTTGCTCCATCTAGATCCAACTAAGGAGATTCAGGCACAGAGAGATGAATTGATACAAAGAGCACATTTTTTGAAAGTAAGAAATAATGAATCTTTACTTATAACAAAAGTTCAATAAAGGTTTATATTTTATACTATTTTATGTCATGAGCTAAAATACATATGTTTTATTGTTATAGGATTGTTTGAGATACTCAACCACCCGCTCATGGACATCATGAGACCGGTACTAGAGTAGGTCCCTCAGGTAAAATAATCCTTAAGTTAAAAAGTTACAAGGAAGTTTTTATTTGGAACATTCACAAACTTCATTGGACTTACTGATAATAAATCTACATTTTTCATTGGACTTATTGATACCCTAGATGAGGATTTTGTACTAGTAGTTTAATTCAAACTCTTATATTATTTCAGAATGTCTTTGATAACAATGTATTTTTTAGGTCATCAAATGCAGATGCCTCCTCCTATGAGAACCAACAATATGACATTTTTGACTGCAGTGTCGACAACAAGGAGCATGCAAACATTCACATTTGCACAATTTGTAGCTAGTTGATCCTTTTTTTTTCTATATTCAGTTATGTGTTAATTTTGATTTGATTTGTACTTTAATCTTGGGTGCATTTCATAATGGATTAATTTTGTGTAGTAAAAGATACACCTCCTCAAGATACAGATCAGGCCAGTACTAGTGATAATTCACCATCATTTCCTAGATCTACCTATGTTAGTATGAGAAAATTGTAGTCATCATTATTGTTAACTGATGAAGATATGATTCCTTTGAAATTACCTAAGCTTCCAAGTACTTAAAATTATAATTATTTATATTCTAATTTTAATTTACTTATTTATAACTCATTTTGGACTGATGATCCCATGATGTTTTCGCAAGGAACTATGTTTTTTATGAAAAGCTTAATGAGATGACATTGTCGCTATTTGGGCCCACCATACGTACAAGGTGGAACATCATATGTAAACTAACCCTATCCCACTACTTTGATTTCATATGATTTCTAGAATATTTTTCCTTTCATTTCTTGTATTATATTCAAGGTACACAACTTTAGTTAAATTTTTTATCTAACAATTTTGTTTTTTCTTAAACGGTGAAATTTGCAAGATAAAAAATTAAAAGATCAACTCATAAAATCTTTAGAGGAGCTCTTTGGAAGTAACATTTTTTATAGTACCAAATTTCTTTAGAGAGTTTGCAAACATATAAAGACTGTGAGGGACTCATACAAAAGGAATCTAGTGAACAACCCAAAGTATGAGTGTCCTCCCATGATTCCTGAGAAGCAGTGGATGGAATTCATTTTTGATGCAAGCGAGAAAGTACAAAGTAAAAGAAAAATTACACCACCAAACAACAATAGAAGATATGCGATAGTATTAAGTGGAATGTAATTATGCACTAATTTGTGATCTTTATATTTATATAATATAACATATTTCAAACTTTTCATAGAATACAAGAAAAAGAAAAGGCTACAAAGACCATACTAGAAAAGCATGGCCAACACAAACTTGGCTCTGGTGGTTATGTGAATCTTCAACCATGAATTGTAAGTAGCAGTAAATGAAATTTCAAATAATTTTTTTATAAATTGCAAACAATTTTGTTTAATCAAATAATACCTACACAATTAACAATATTAAGCCAAAAATGCAGGGCTTGGATTTTAATGTAGCACCCACTGAAGAAGACAAAAATATTTCCTTCAAGCAAGGCTATAAAGCCATGGCTAAACGACTACACCAAGATTCCTATGGCCAAACCCAACATTCTGCTACATCGGTTCACACACAAGTGAATAGGCCAAATGAAAAATATTTCAAATGGAATACTTGAGCAATAATCTATTTGATGTTAATTTCGAACATAAACTGATTATTTTTATTTTAAAAATAAAACAATGATAACAATGTGCATGACATTGCAATGTAGCCTTCTAATCCAATCATAGAACCTGCACATGCCAAAGGCTATGATATGCATCGCAATGATGGAGGTATTCATTTTATATTAAAAATTAATTATGTAATTATTAATACAATTTAATATCTTAAATTGAAATTGGTGTAACCTTTTTTGTGTATATTTTAGAGCATGTAGAATGTCATGGTGAAAGAGTGGAGGAGGATTCGAGTTTTCACAATGTTGACTTTGGGGCTGAACAAAATGTTATTGTAGATGATGTGGCACTTTCAAGCAAGGAAAATCTCTGTTATGTTCTTTTAATTGTTTTTTGATCGGTTGTTATGATATTTTAATTAATGAAATACTTGTAATACTAATATAAAATATTGTCAATTTAACCCATTTAGTTGTTATTGGAGCACACCCCCCTTTGGTGCACCGACCTTCTCCTCCACGAAACATGAAAAGGTATTTATTGAGATCACAAGAAGAAGATGAGGGAAATTATGAAGATATTAATGTTCTGCTTAGCCATTACATTAAAAAATTGAAGAAAAACAAAAAATAAATGATTGTAATAAACCTTTTTTTTATAATGAAAGAACGTTGTCTTAATGAATGATGATGAATGATATGTTAATGAATTATTGATGAATATTGTGTGTTAATGAATTTTATGTGTTAATGAATGTTATTTGATTATAATGATTGAATGTTATATTTCATAAATGGATGAATGAATGAATGTTAGATGTTAATGGGGAATTTATAGTGATGTTAGGGGTGAGGTGGGGGGGGGGGGGCAATGAGCTTCCACCTTCACATGGTTGGCCTTGTTAAGTAGAGAATATTAAACTATTCTCAAAACCAAGTGAACCTCAAACTAGATCCCACTCACTCTAGGATCACCAACCCTTAGGCTTATTCTCCTAGCCTAAAATAAACCAACTCCATGACCATTGATTTTACACACACTCTTGATACTTGATAAAAAATCTTCATGACATCATTTTGTCTACTATCTTAATACTTGTGATTGTCCTTACCAATTCTCTCTCTTCAAAATCTATCATATCCAACCCCAAGTCTTAGATTGGATTCCACTTGGTCTTATCTTTCCCAACACCTTGTAACATGGATTACACCCACACAAGGACCATTCATATAGTACTCCAGCAAAACACAAACCTTAACTCACTGTCCCAACTTTGATTTTTGAATAGTCATATACCAATCTCCCAAGACAGTCATCTCAATGTCCCTCACTAACCTTAGTATCCTTTGTGACTCTTAGGATACCTTCCCTAATTCCTCTAGGCTTTTCCCACCATTTCTAGATCCTTACAAGTTCATTCAATACCCCTACATAAAATAAAACCAAAACATTGAACTTTTGAAAAATTTCAATCGAATGTTTTCATGTCACATGCAAGTATGATATACTGAGGCATTAGTAAGATATTTAAAAACCTTTTGCAAGATTTGTGATGTTCTTAGTCCCAATATAAAATTCATGTTCATTTTTAATCTCCTTATTTGTTTACACTACAGGTTCTCACACATCTCTTTTTTTCCTTGGAAGAAAATAATGTACTAAACACAATCACAATATTTTGCCAATAAGAATTTTAAGGTACAAAAGATAAACATTTTACATCACTCTTGATTTATTTGTTTTCTAAATAACTTTTCATGACCATGTTTGTTACAATATTTGTAACATGTTCTCTTTCTATGATTACATGCATGCTTTCAAATATACATGTTCTTTGCATTTATTTTACAAAATAACATTTTCATCTTTTATTTGGTCATGCAATGATGTAATAAGAGCCATCATGATATAAGAGGTTCATTGTTGTGTCAAGTTGCCAAAAGGCCTATAAGGCATAATAAGACTTTTGTGGGGTAAATAGGATTCATGAACACAAAGTCATTGATAAAACCATAGTCAATATGTGATTAGAAGGTGTAATGAGTAAAAAGGATCGTAGTTGTCGAGTTGTATACAATTTAAAACTAACTGTTGCAACTTATAACTTGGCTTTCAATGGTTATAAGTTACAATAGTTAGTTTTAAATTGTCTACATTCTATTTTAAGGGTAGTTTTAGATTGTTGTCAGGTATTAGAAGTATGAGGATCTATTTAAATGTTGGATCCACAAAAAGATTGTTTGGGAGAAGAGAAATGTAACAAGTTTTGATCAATAAACAAATAAATTTTTGCAATAGTATTTTCTAACCATAGGCAAGAGGCCTATAAAGGTAACTATGTAAGGATTGAGACTATATTTGACTATCCTCTAGTGGTGACTTTTTAGGGCTTCAAAAATTTCAATTGAATATTTTCATGTCACATGAAAGTATGATATATTGAGGCATTATTAATATATTGGAAAACCTTTTACAAGCTTCATAATGTTGTCACTCCCAATACTAAATTCATGTTCATTATTAAGCTCCTTATTGTTGAAGTTGTGTAGCTACGATAGAGACTTCAATTTTAGTTTTTCTCTTATCTTCTATATTTGTTTATGGAAGAAATTTTTGATGCGCCTTATTGATGATTCTCATAATTCTTCAGTCTGCATATCTATGCTAACATGGATATTATGTGTAATATTGTATCACTTTCATTCATGATTATGCAAGTGCTTAATCACCAATGACATGTATACTTAGTGTTGGGCCGTGTTTATTTTATGTTTGGAATCATCAAATAATTTGATATCGGTATCAACTAATTAATATTATCGGTTTCATGTTTTGATTCATGACATTTGTATGACTAGTTTTATTATTGGTCTCTTCAACTTTGGTGGCACTTAATATTTATTATGTTGGTCGTTGAGTATTTTTGGCATCATTATCTTTGTAACACCTTAAGTAATGGCACTTCACCTTACTTGGTGGAACGCCAAGGTGAAGTGTCACCTTCTTAGGCAATGATCAGTCAATAGAAAGTATCCATTTCATCAGATATTCATTTAGAACAAAGGCTGACTATTCTGGGTACAACATTCATCATCCCAGATAATTAGAAGTACCCATCTCAGAGATTTTGTGTACTATTTTTATTCATGCTTTGGATGGTGTATGAAAGGTAGCAATCCTCCTATGCTCATCTTGTGATGTCTTCATTTTTACTTACCAATATTTGATTCTTAATCAGTGAGAGATTAAGATTGAACTTTTGTATCAGTTTTGGTTTTAATAAAGGATATACTCTTTCTGTGGGTTGGGTTGTTTCCCTCGATGAGGAGGGTTTTTCCCAAGATAAAAAGTTGTGCCTTCTTCTATTTTTTTTTCTATTTTATGCAATCTTATTTATATTTCTATATTCCAGATGGTTCAAATTTAACACTTTTTTATTTATACTGTAGGTTCTCACGCATCTCTTTTTTTCCTTGGAAGACAATAATGTGCTGAAGACAATCAAAATATTTTGCCAATAAGAATTTTAAGGTACAATAAATAAACATTTTACATTACTTTTTTCTAAATAAATTTTCATGAACATGTTTTTTACAATATTTGTAACATGTTCTCTTTCTATGATGATATGCATGCTTTTGATTATACATGTTCTTTGCATTTATTTTACAAATCAATATTTTCATATTTTATTTGGATATAGTAGAATATTGAGTCTCCTATGCTCCAAACCCTCCACACCTTGTCTTTGGTCTCACAAGATTCCAATGACCCACTCCCAGTTTTCAATAAGAAGTCAATGAATGTGAACATATTTTTAAATTGATCCTCGTCCCAATTCAAATAGTCCTAAATAATCTATTTCAATTACCGTCTCATCAGATACTTGATTTTCCACATTTGGTTGATCTCCTTCCTTTTTTGCAATGCAAACACCAAACATCTAATAAAAGATTTTATAATGCCTCTGAATGCGATGAGCTTCACAATCTACCAAAATGCTAGACAAATCTATAAAGAAAGCAACACCTTACTAAGTATTGAATCCACTTCTACCATACTTCCACAACACCAAATCATTCTCTTTTTCTCCTCCTCACCAATAATAATCACAACAATGATAGCTCACAAATGATTATAAAATCAACAATTGTGTCCCTCAGAATCTCTTTACCTAAATCTATAATGCTGGGCTACGAAAATTATCCCCCTCACTGGTCCTATTTGATAGAAGTGTAGGTAATTTAGTATTTCTTAAACAAGTTTAACAAGTTGTAATTTGGCATCAAATACCACTATACATTTTTTGGTAGATCTAACTTAGATAAAAACCTTTTAGTCGAATCATATTTTTGAATAGAAAAATTATTATCAAATTTATTTTAGAGAAATGAAGCTAATTGAATTACATAATTGACAATGGTCCAAGTTGTATTTAGAATGTTCCTTGATAGTCTTAGTCAATTTCCTACTAATAACATTTAAGTGTGATTTTCTAGAAATAAACCATAAAGTACCATAGAAATTTGGAATTTCACCCAAGCATAAATTCTTTGTCAGTTTCATCGCATAGTGATGTGTTTTAGGATAAGGACCTCCTACGTAGAATATCCATCTAAAACCCCAAATTTAGTTTAGTCATTTTTTAATTTCAAAAATATATCCTACTTTTCATGATAGAATATAGTATCTTAATTCTCCCTAAATTGATGATGGAGGATAATTCCTAGAAGGCTCTATATACATGTTCTCTTTCTATGATGACATGCAATCATTTGAATTATACACATGTTTTTTGTATTTCTTTTACAAATCAACATTTTCATCTTTTATTTGGATATAGTTTACCAAGTTAGTTGTAAGATAAACATGCTTTCTTCGTTATTTGAGTTAAAGGTGGTTCCCTTTCTAAATAGAAAGTCAATGTCTATATGCCTTATATTTTCCTTACACCTTATATTTTCCTTATCTTACAGGTAAATCATTTGCATCGATTTCCTCATTCAATGATCTTCCTCTTCAACAAGCTAGTGTCAAAAGGTCCACCTCCTTCAACTCATTTCCAAGACTTGAAGGGAAATGATTGTCTACATGCACATTGTAAGGGCTTAAATCCTTAAAGAATTAAAATAAAAATAACTAGGAAACACCAAATTTTCTAATGTGTCTCATTTGTTTTGATTAGAAGTCTTTGAGTCTTTTAGCTGCGATAGTTGAAGGAGGGGCAATGATTGTCTATATCAAAGGCATGCCTGATATTATCAGGCATGCCTTTAATATAGATCAGATGGTTGAATTTGAACATAAAGGCATGCTCATATTCTCTTATTCTCTAATTCTTCATTATATGAAATGGATCTTGGATCACTATGAATTTAATAACCCAATAAAAAATATTTTTTTTAAATTTAAAAAATAGTTCGTTGATTTTTTGACCCCCTTTGAACTATTTTATGATGAGAGGGCTATAAAATTGATGACATAATCATCGTAGTGTAGTCAAAATTGTAGCACCTATGACTCTTGGTTTTAATGATCAAGGTTTCGCTTCTATAGCATCGTCATCATTTTTTGATAGTGTTCACATCGTACCATGGTCCAAATTGTGACAAATAGAGAAATAGGTTGGTCATAAGGTGGACCAAAATTATCGACCATGCAATCTATTTCTTTCGATGAATATGTGGTCAATATTGTGGTGACAATGTTGGTCGTCAATGTCTTTGACATAAAAAGTTTGACATTCACTATCATCAAATATTCAACATTGTTGAGTCATAAAAATGACCAATGATCATCAAAAATTAGGTAAAAATTTACTAGTGTTGAATGTTTTTAGGCCTATAAGTCTCAATTCTGCTTGCGGAACTACAAGGGATATTCATGAATGAAGTTCCTTACTAAATACCTTAAGTTAGAGGCTACCCTTTCTTCTAAAAGTATCATAATATTTGTGCAAGGATTGATCCAAGTGGACTTACCCAGATCACCTCAAGATTACTCACCATATGTATTCCCTTGGATGCAAATCCATAAAAAAATCTAAGATCACTTTGTGTGAGGTGAAGAAGTATCAAGTTGTGAGAAAAGGTTTTGATACTAGCCATTTCCTCAGGTAGTTCTTGATTGATGTGTTTTTAATTTGTGTTGAGACCCATGGGAATATTTGTGAACATACACTTAACAATCCTAGAATATTGCAAACAAACTTTAGACCTAACAAGTGCTTATATCCACAAGGTTTCTTTGTCCCTTGTTGGATTTTTTGGAGGCTATTTCTTGTTTACATCATTTTATTTCAACATAAGCAATCAAAATTGGTGTAGAAAATACTCTAAACTTATCAGTTAACCATCGCAATCCTTTGGACTCAAACTTTCAAGCTAAGCTTAAACATTTTCAACATAGATTCTCCATTGTTATCCTTATCTCTTCTTGTTATTTGGTACATTCCAACAAGCTAGGAATCAAATTTAGCTAAAAAAGATTACTTGGATCTCCTAAGTACACTCTTGGTTAGTAGATTTCTCACTTGTGCATCATCTCTTTTGGATACCTTTTATCTTATCTTTTCTTGTTCACAAGATTCATACATAGGGAACCTACCCACAGCTTGGACATCTTGTGGAAAGTTATCTTTTCTCTCTTTTTATGCTTTTTCACTTTGGACAAGTGGACACTTTGCTTACATAGTTTGAAAATTAATTCATTCTTACATAGTTTGAAAATTAATTCATTCTAAGTCATTCTATTTATCTCTTGGAAATCTTCTTTCATGCTGGTTACAACTAGATATCAGATCGGTCGAGGAAAGAAACCCGAAGAAATTTTTTACTAATCACCTAGAGGAGAAACTGAAACTTGGGGTTTTAATCCCTTTTCTAATACCTTTAGTGAGTCTAAGATATCATCACCTGGGTTAGAAAATGGTTATTCTTACACTCTAACCATGGAAGAGAGAAATAGGAGGATTGATGAATTCTTGAAACCATTAGGAAAAAAACACTTTGGATAAGGAAATGAAGAATATTTGGACAAAGACTTTGATCATCACACCTCTAGACATGGCTCACAACATATCTCTCAACACACTAGACATGTTTCACATGGTCCACAGAGTGATGATTCGAACGTTGAGATAACTAAAGAAGATGTCCTACAATTTCAACAAGAATAACATTTACAAAAACTCATGAAATTGACCTTAAATCAAGACAAATACATGTACTTCATGCACTTAGCCTCACAAGGAGTTAAGTTACCTCACAACTTTTATGTTGACAAATTGATAAAAAAAAGAGGAGCCATCCAAATTAGAGGTTATGAAGAAACAAATGGAAGAGATGAAGAAAGAAAAGCTATGCTTGGAAAAGTAGAAGGAACAACCAAGGACATATTTTTCACTTTAGGCTATATGTTCATTTCCTTTAGACAAAGATTTATACATGCCTCCTTTTCCTCGTAAGGATGAATTTCCAAAATATGACAAGTATGTTGGTAGTGGAGATCCTCATGACCATATTAGGGAGTTTTTCATAGTTAAGTATGGAATTATTCCATGAACCTACTTATCTTATGAGACTCTTTCCTAGGAATCTTAGTGGTCAATTTGTGGAGTGGTTCACTAAACTATCTCCTCCACTTAATTCATTTGACCGACTAGTGTAAAGACTCATTGAACATTACTCTTACAACTTTCAACATGATATCACCATGCTAGATTTATGAAATATCAAACAATGCCAATTGGATTCCTTTGTGGCTTTCCTTCAATGATGAAGGAAGCGTTATTCATGTTACCCTAGATAAATTCCTGAAGCTAAGAAGATTGACATTTTTTATCAATAATATTGTTCTTGAATTACACTATGAGATTAGAAAGAAACTCTTTTCTACATTTGACATGATGATAGAAATTTCCCTATGAATTAAGATGTTATAATCAATAAGGGTGAACTTAGTTTAAAAAAGGACAAGTCTAACAACAATAAAAATGTAAAAGATAAGGGAAAATCACAATCATGGAACAAAAACAAGCATGTAGTGAATGATGGTATAGTTGACACAGCTACAAAAAATCCCAAAGAACCTATCTTCAATTTGACTAGTGGCATCCAAGCTACCAAACAACAAGAGGCTTCCAAACCTTATGATTTAAATAGGTCCAATGACTTTAGTAAGGGTAAATCATCACAAACACCAAACCTAAGCACACTTTTACACCTCTTGGAGACTCACTTGAAGTGGTATTGAAAAATTTGGTATCAAACAAGATCATCACATTACCAGAAATTTTAAAACCTTATGAAACCAAAGTTAAGCCTAAGTGGTGGAACAATGAACATTATTGCAACTATCACAAAAAAAAAGGTCATAAAGTTGATAACTTTATGAAACTTAAACACATCATTCAAGACCTTATTGATAATAAGAAAGTTGGGGTGGATGGACACATGACTAATATCGATCACAAGGTCTATATTGAACCACTACCCAAGTACGAACAAGGAGAAGGATCTAAAATGAAGAATGAGGGTGCTAAAATAAACTACACTTAAATAGATAATGACAATGTCATACACATGCTTGAACTAGCTTATGAGAGCATCAATATGATTAAGGGTAAGAAGGAAGACTACAACTAAGATATTGATGAATCACCTTAGATTATCCTTAGGGGTATTTTTTCTTCTTACACATGATCATGGTCTTATGAATTTGAAATTGAGAACATATGAGCACAATAACCTATGATTATCCTCAAAGGAGTCAAATCCCCAACACATACACATACTGTAAACTTGAATGTTGTGACTCGAAGTCAATAAAAAATCATGCTTAATAGGCCTCAATCTTCCAAGCTATCAGTACCTAGATAGTCAGGGACCCCATCTTCTAAGTACACATCCACATCAATCAATTAAAACTACAGTCTAGTGGACCAATTGAAATGCACTCCTCCTTAGATATGTATATTGGAGTTGTTACAAATTTCCCCTGTTCATAAGAAGATCCTAGAGAAAACTTTACTCATAAAAAATGTTCCTAAGGACATTGACTTTGATTGATTCCAGACCATGGTTAACCATCTCATTGCACCTAATTTCCCTTGCTTTTCTGAGGAGGATGACAAGTGACTCAACCATCCACACAATCTCACCTTACACATTGAGGTTAAAATCCATAAAACCTGTGTCAAGCGCGTGCTAATAGATGGAGGTGTAGGTTTGAAAATTTCTACATGCAAATTGCTACAACAGTTGGGTTTCTCTAAACACACCATCGATCCTAGATGAAAGATCCCAATTAAATTTTATGATGAAGAAGAAAGATCTTCTAAGGGCCTTGTTGTACTTCATATTCGAGTAGGTGCAGTTGAGAAATATTTTGTCATCTAATTTTTGGATCTACCTCTTACATACAACATATTTCTAGGAAGACCTTAGATACATGACATGCAAGAAGTGTTTTCTACATATCACAAATGTATTAAGTTTCCTTATAATGGAACTAGAGTATCTATTCTAGGGGATAACACTATGTCAGTCAATGCTCTCACTGTTGAAACTTTTGTACCACATAATAGAGTAGCTAAAGAAACTAAAAGAACACTAGCTCAATGTGAAAGGAAAATAAAATTGTTAAATAATAGGATGGGAGAATATTAGTTTGACTCTATTGCACCTCTTCCCATTCCTCTTCAGTCTTATGGAAAACCTTATGAGGAGATGAAACCGTCTTCCTCCGCTATGACTATCTATGGAACTTTTTTTCAATCCCTAATTCCTGTCGAAGATGAAAATGAAGAAAGAGAATTGTATCATCTTAAAATGGAAGCAATTCCATCTTGATAGGTTTAGCACCCTCTTTTAGTACATTTATCATGATAGACTTGCATTTAGGATGCATTTTGCACTTATCTTCTTCATTCTAGGTGAAATTAGGGTTAGGATCCTGAGGATTCTCCTGAATTTTCCCATTTCCCATGGCTCTATTTTCTAGGTAGGACTTAGAGATAGGTCCTCCCAACCATCATCATAGTCATCATGAGATTTTATGCTTATCCTTGGCATTTTTTCCCTATCTGATATCATTTCTAGGTCTTTGGGCATCCTCGGGACCTCCTGACCTAGTTTTGACTGAATCTAGGCCTAGGGTCAAAATCGAGGTTGATCCTGACTAGGTCAGGATCAAGCTCAAACCTAACTAGGTCAGTCCCAACCTTGATTTTTCTCCCTTTCTTCAAATTTTGAGAATCCTTGATTTCTGAGTATCGGGCTTTCGGGATATTTGTTTTCCCGCCTCCAGGTTGGGCATTTCAGGTTTTGGGATGGTAAATCCTCTAATTGAATTTAATCTAGGTATATTTTTTAAAGGTTAGGACCTAATTTGGATTTAATTCTCCAAGGTGGCCCCTCTAGAGGATTGTGCCCTAGTTCACTATAAAAGGAGGCCATCCTCTCTCATTTTCTCATCCATTATCCATTATTCACATCTCTCCATCAAGTTTTGTGACAACCAAGTACAGTCAAGAATTCTCATGATCAAGTGCTCTCAAGGAGTCAATTTCATGAGCAAGAAGATTTTAAGTAAGCAAGGAATGGTGAAGATGCAAGATAGCAAGAGGATGATATAGAAGATCAAGCCATTTTTGACATCAAGCATCTTTGTGAACACATATTTGGAGCAAGAGAGATCCTTTATTCCTTGATCCACCATTATCAAATTTCAAGCATTCAATCATGGAGTAAAAATTACAGATTGTGAGTTTGGTAGAAGTACTTTAGCCTTGGGGGCTTGGTATGCTTTTCTATCTCATTGAAATTTATGCATTGTTGTTTCATACATATTCATGCTAGGGTTTTGATCTAGAGGATTAGATCTTGGCATTACACTTTCAATACATACACACACACATTCTATTTCAATCAGCTATTCATGGAGGTGGAGACCACCAAAATGGGGGTTTGACTAAGGCAAAACCTTATATAGCCACCCCAAAACACCCTTTTTCAGATATCTATAGTCACTATTTCGAGAATCAGAGGATAGATTTGAGTACCCTTTTCACCGAACTTCTAGGATCTATGAACAAAATTAGAATCAGGCTTCAGAATAAAAATGTGGTATTTGACCTTTTATGAGGGTCAAAGTCGACCTGCTACTGGAAAGATGAAACTTTTCTATGTTTTCTCCATCTCAGCTTTCTGATCATAGATCTAGTTGTAAAATCTTCTAAAACCTCACACAGACTTCAGAAAAAAGGTATTTCTAAACCAATTTCATGATGAGGTATGTATCTTGACCTAATTAATTTTCAAGTATTTCTAGATTTACTTATGTCTTTTTAACTTCAAATCTATTACAAATGAAAAGGTGTTGAATGTTAGGTACATTGCTAAAGCTTCCATTTTCCTACTATTCATTTTGGTGAACCTATTTACAACAACTCTTTCTTTTATGGTGTTAGATTTAAATCTTATATGCTGAGAAGATTAGATTTCTTTCTTTCATTTATATATTTCAAAAATACAAAAAAAAAATTACAAAATTCCTTTAAAAATACAAAAATATTTATATTTCCATGCTTTTAGTGCTTTCTTTGTATTCAACATGTATGATTCTTGTTTTGAGTAATTTGATGATGCTTTTATTGTACAAGAGGATATATTCCCTAATGAGGTACATGGTAGTGAGGATGAAAATGGTTCGAATACGATCTCCATGGATCCTATTCCTATTTCACTCTCCTCCACAACCTCTCCAATTAACCTTTACCATAGGGTGTGTGCATGGTTACCTTCATGTCCCACTATTTGCAACATTGATAAACCTAAAATGATATATCCTACACCTTTGATGATGGTAAAAGGATGTCCTCGTATAACAATCAAGGGTAAACCTAGAGATCCTTTGGATTTCTTTGATAACATTGATTCCGTTTCACATGCTTATCACACATGGAATAACCCTCAGCCTACAGTTTTGGTTTCTTTACCTCCTTCTCAACCTATGCTTCCTCAAGCACCTAGGTATCCATCTAACTTTAAGGAGTATAACTTAGTTGACCAATTATGTGCTACTCCTGCTAAGATATCTTTATGGGAATTACTTCAAACCTCCCCAACATATCATGAGGCATTGCAAAAGGCTTTATCTGCTCTTCCTACTTCACCTCCTAATCAAGAGAATATTCATTCTATTTTGGATTGTATGCATATTATGCCTTCTATACCTCCTATTGTGTTTTCTGATAATGATTTACCTCCCTTAGAGGTGCAGAATCAATATGATGCTCTTATGGTGGCTATCTCTATTAATCAGAGTACCATTCGAAGAACCTTAATTGGTAATGGATCTGGGCTTAATGTTTGTAGCATGGATATGCTCAAAGAAATTAAGGCTGATCTATCTACTATTCAACCTAATAATGTCCCTATACATGGATTTGACAATATTGTGAAAATAAATTTGGGCATTATTACCTTATCTGTTAAAGTTGGTCCAGTTATTCTAAGTACTCCTATTCATGTTATGCCTGGACCTCTCAACTATAACCTTCTTTTAGGAAGACCATGGTTACATACTATGCATGTAGTTCCTTCTACCCTTCATCGCAAGGTTAGGTTCATCTATAATAACTTAATGTATACATTACATGCAGATGATGCTCCAAAACCTTTCTTAAATGTAAAATATGCTAAAAACTTTGAAGCTAGTCAACCTAGTAAAGAGATTGAAAAACAATCAGAGATACAACAATCTGAGATAAAATAACCTGAGATTCAATAACAAGAAGTTCCATCTTCTTCTTCTTCCTTGACTGAGGATGATTGTGGGACATTGGATTTTAATCCTACATTTATTGGAGAATATAAGGTCTCTGTTTTGGAATTCATAAAGCAACAGAATGAATTTGAGAAAAAAGTTTGTATTTCTTCTCCGTTGTTTGAAGAATTAAAAATTAATTTTGTTGTCACTTCGATCAATGAAATTCTTGACACTATAAAGCCTGATTGTTATGACATTGTGACATATGCCGCTCCTTGGAATCCTTATGACATGACTGATCGATATGGTCCTAGTTATCATTTTCTTAAGAAATCAGGATTTAATGGGAAAGGATGTGGTAAATATGAACAAGGTATACAAGTACCTTTGGATAATGAAGTTTATGATCATACATATGGATTAGGATTCAATCCTTATAGACAACCATCCACTTTTCCTCTTAATGTTAATCATATTTACAGTGGACAGTTGAAGTTGGTTAACCCATTGCTTATTGACCTTAATCAACAATCCTCTTTGGATATTTTTCCTAAGGATGAACCCTTAATGGAATTTTTAGGGGTTTATGAGGATCTACCTAAGTTTCATCACAAACAAGGAAAGTCTTATTGTTTAAAAACATATGCTTATTTTGGAGAACATGAAGAATAGGATACCCTTCCTTTACCGATGGATTCTCTGATAAGAAGTGATTTTTTAATCACTGAAACTATTGATATTCAAGTGGATGAAAATGATTCTGAAAGGATGATAAAAATAGGGAAATGTTTGAATCAAGATGAATGTGATCAGTTGGTTTCCCTTTTACTTGAATTTAAGGATATCTTCACTTGGACATATTCCGATATGCCGGGTATAGATTCTAAGATTGTTACTCATAACATTGTTTTAAAGCCGAATATCAAATCGGTGAAATAGAAAATTCAAAAGATGAATCCACGAATTGCTTTGTTAGTCAAAGGTGAAATTGAAAAAATATTGGATTCTAGATTTATTCATTCTATTGATTACTCAGATTGGATTTCAAACATTGTGCCTGTGTCAAAAGAAGAAAATAAAATAAGGATGTGAACTGATTTTATAGATTTAAATAAGGAATCCTTGAAGCATGATTTCCCACTACCTAATATTGATATGATTGTCAATTCAATAGCGGGCCATGCCTTGTTATCTTTTATGGATGGTTTTTTGGGATATAATAAAATCTTTATCCCCCCTGAAGATCAATTTAAGACTGCATTTACAACACCTTGGGGAAACTTTTGTTGGGTCATGATGCCTTTTGGATTAAAAAATGCGGGAGAAACTTATCAATGGGCTATGACTCTTCATGATTACATTCATAAGATTCTTGAATATTATGTGGATGACATCTTGGCAAAATCTATACAAAGAAAATATCATGTTACTATTTTACGACAGATATTTGAAAGGATTAGAAGTTATAATATGAGATTGAATCCTAAGAAATGTGTCTTTGGAGTTGATTCCAGTAAATTATTAGGATTTATAATCTCTAAGCGAGGCATCGAAGTAGATACTGAAAAGATTGAAGCTATTGTTAATATGCCTCCTCCTAAGAATATTTCCCAGTTACGAAGCTTACAAGGAAAAATACAAGCTATTCATCGCTTTATTTCTAATTTAGCAGACCGAACTATCCCTTTTACTTCCTTTCTTAGAAAGGATACCACTTTCTCTTGGAATGAGGAGTGTAAACAAACTTTTGAGAAATTTAAGGAGTATCTTACGAATCCTCCTATCTTGCAGCCTGCAAATTTTGATAAACCATTTCAATTATACACTTCAGCAACTCCACGGGCCGTGAGTGTGTTGTTAGTTCGAATTGATGATAATGGTAAATAAAGACCTGTGTATTACATTAGTCAGACTTTACTTGATTATGAAACAAGATATATAGATTTAGAAAGACAATGTCCAGTTGTAGTTTATGCATGTCAGAAACTCAAGCATTATCTTATAAATGCTGAAGTTAATGTGATTATCAAATTTGATCCTTTGAAACATCTTTTCTCACAAACTAATATCTCTGGTCGGTTAGCAAAATGGGTTATGTTTCTCACCAAGTTTGATCTTAATTTTATTTCTCAAAAGTCTATTAAGGGACAAGCATTTACAAATTATCTAGCCAAAGCTCCTTGTCATCACTCTGATGAATGTTCTACTTCCATATAATTTCTTGATGATAATATCCTATCTCTTCAATAGGAGGATATTTGGGAATTATATTTTGATGGATCTAAATGTAAGATAGGTTTTGGTGTGGGTATCATCTTGATTCCCCCTACAAAAAAACTGATCCCTTTATCATATAAACTAACCTTTCCTTGTACTAATAATATTGCAGAGTATGAAGCTCTTATAGCTGGACTACAAGTAGCTTCATCCCTTAATATCAAACATTTACATATATATGGAGATTCACAACTAATATTTGAATAGATTAAAGGATGATATCAAACTAAAAATGCTAAAATGACACAATATAGAGATTTAGATCTCGATGTGCTTTCACAATTCTCCTCTTATACGATTCAGACTTTACCTAGGAAGGATAATCGACATGCAAATGCCATGGCCAATGCAGCTTCCTTGGTTTGCCTCAAGAACAATGCGAAAAAATTTCAATTTACTATACAAACTCTTAAATGTCCTACAATTTTTGATAAGATTACCTCTGACTATTTCAATTTGCATTCGGATGAATGGTATTCACATATTTTTCATTTTTTGAAGGATGGTACTTTTCCTGAATCGGTAATAAGGAACATGCGTAATTGTATTAGGAAACTTGTAGCATGTTACATCATTTTAGGAGATACGCTTTACAAACATTCTTATGAAGGATTATTATTATGATGTCTTAACAAAACTGAAATTCTTGTAGCTTTAGTAGAGGCTCATTCTGGTTCTTGTGGGGGACATTTTGGTGGAAAATCCTTGGTTAATAAATTACTTTGAATGGGATATTATTGGCAAACAATGGACAAGATTCTTTCATGTTTGTTAAGAAATGTCCTCAATGTCAACAACATAGTAATTTGATTCATGCTCCTGCTCGTCAGCTTTGTAATCAAGTTTCTCCGTGGCCTTTCAGTGTTTGGGGTTTTGACCTTATTGGAAAAATCTCACCGACTTCTTCTCAACGACATTCTTACATTCTCACCACTACAGATTACGTCACAAAGTGGGTTGAAGCTGTCCCTCTTCATTCAACAACAACAGATGTTATTTGTGATTTCATCCTTAATAATATCATAACAAGATTTGGTATTCGTTCAACGATAATTTTGGATAATGAAACATCTTTTGAAAACAAAGAAGTTGTGAAATTCTTGGAGAAATATAGGATTCAACATTGATTTTCAACTCCTTACTATCCTCAATCTAATAGACAAGTTGAAGCATCAAATAAAATTATTGAACAAATTTTGAGAAAAATAGTTATTAAGCATGTGAAAGATTGGCATACTCAATTAACTTATGCTTTATGGGCCTATAGGACTAGTGTTTGTACTACCACGGTTACTTCTCCTTATAACCTTGTCTATGGTACTGATGCTATTATGCCTTTGGAACTGGAAATACCCTCTTTACATATTTCATTTCATGGGATAATTGATAAAGATACTTTTCGTGAACAACACTTACAAGAGCTAGAAATGTTAGATGAAAAACGAATACATGCTTTAGAACATATAAAAGCTTATCATAAATCTCCTCAGAAACAATACAATCATAAGGTAATCAAATGAACATTTGTGGTTGGTGATTTAGTCCTTAATGAGAATCAATGAAATTCGAATGCTTTACTGAGTGAAAAAGGAAAATTTAGCCCTAATTGGCTTGGACCTTTTGTTGTTACTAAAGACTTTGGTTTAGGTGCTTATAAACTGGCTGATATGGATGGTGTTTCTTTTAAGGAATCCATTAATATATTATGCATCTTAAATGTTATTATCCTTAATTTCATTTGTTCCATGTGCATTTATGTATTCCTTATAAAGATTTGTTTTATAGGTTATGTAGTTTTACCAAAATTAAATATTGAATATGTTTATGCACCTTCTTTTCTTTCTTTCTTTCTATTAAGTTTTATATTGATGAAAGCATAAGTAATCAAACATAGAACTAATCAGTAGAGAAAGTTTTTCATTCATCAAAAATAGTTTCAAAGTTTTGATACATAAGTAGCCAATGGCCCTATCTATCACTGCGTCTATCACTATGTCGCTTTGATGGCCAATGACTCCCAGATCTCTCTACTCTATGATGGCAAGATAAAGCTTTGTGTGTTCGTGTATGGCTCCTGGATATGCTCATACCCTGTACACAGTCATGAAGACTCTATATCTCTGTCATCATCTTCTCCTCTCTCTCTTTGCACATTCTGAGCTCTCGCTAGATACATACAAAGATGTCGACATGTCTACCGGGATCTCTGTGACCAATGGAAGACTCTCGCTTGTTGGCTAGTAGTCGGTAGGATATAATGGTATCCTTGAGAATCTCAAATACAAAGCTCCTCCACTCCACTACGCTAGTTGTAGAAAGAAAAACTTTTATCAGTCTAGTATCCTGTCTATTCAAATCATATATTCAACCAAATTTCAATCAAGTTCATACCTGGGTCTCCCTCCTCGACATCACTAAAGTGTCTAGATGGTGGGGGCATGGAGTGACTACTCTCTCCATGCTTTCTATATCTCAATCTTAGTGGTGGTTTCTCTATGTGGGGCCGTGGGGGCCGTCATGATATCAGTGGTGATGCATGAGTAATAGGTATATCCGCACCAGTATCACCACCTGAGGGCATGTCCTTAGCTCTCTCCTCTGCTCTCTCCTCCTCCATGGGATCTCCCTCAAATATGTGCTCCTCCTCATCTTTGATATTCTCATCCTCCTCGATGGCTCCACTATCCCAGTGTGTCCCCTCTATAAAGCCTGGATCACCTATAGGATAATCCTCGGGAAAGATAGGACGGGTCCCCTCCAAACTCCAGTACCTGATGTAATCTCATCTCACACCTGAATAGGCTACATCTAATGGTACCTCTATATCCTCTGTCTCCTTTGTATCACTATCCTCTATTTCTTCTATTGATGGTCGGTGTATGGCACCGAGTCTCTGATAGTATCTCGTCAGATGAACATAGCGAGGTACTACCTTAGGGACTCCTTGTAATAGGCCAAACTACCTCATCACTCGATCATAATAGTAGGGCATCACTGTATGACTCTGATGACCCTCTAGTAGCTTACACTATTGTGAATGTCTTGTCTAGAATCATGTATCAGGCCACTCTGTCATCCAGCAGTAGGGTCTCCATATTGCATTGGTGCTAGCAATGCAGTCTAGATGTACTCTCCAATAGAGCATATCTCCAAAATACCAAACATCTCTCAAAGGATATGTGAAGGCTCCTTCTATGATTGCATCTACCATCACTAGAACTCCCTCTATATGTGTACATGTGAAATGCTAAAAAATCCATATCTGCAGAACTGTGCATGTCGACAGACTCTCCCGCTGATACCTCACTAGCTGACCCAACTCATGGTATAGCTGAGCTAGCATGCTGTGACCCCATGAGAACATGGTCCTCTCTCTCTCCATCCTTTGTATGAGATGTGTGAGAGGTGAAAAAAATATGGTACCCTTTGAGTTGGGTAACACAACCAAGGATACTATACACAACATCACCTTCTATACTAAAGGTGTAGGGCCTGATAGTATGGAAGATAGTAGGATCTGATCTAACTGGGTCCACATCTGTGGAGGCACTCCTATACAATAATTTGTGTCTACATGGATCTCCTCAAAACCATGATGTTCTCTAGGTCTAATGGTCTCCCCTCAGACTGGAAGTTGCATGATCCTGTAGACATCCTCTAAGGTCAGTGTGATCTCACTAGAGGGAAGATGGAAGGAGCATGTATCCTCATCCCACCTCTCTATCAGAGCCGATAACATGGCTCGGTGTAGTCTGATCTATGGAAGGAATGATACCCAATATAGTCCTACATCCCTCAGTAACTACATCCCCTCATCATCAAGCTTGAATAGTCTCTCCTTGACTTGCACTAGCAATTCCCCAAAAGGATGCACTCTCAGAAGCAGACTAGGTCCTGTAAGCGCAAACAAATATCATATCAGTCATCTACATCATCAAATATGCAAAAATAACTAAACTAGGTCAAATTCAACCTCACTTAGGTCAAGGTCAACCTTACTGGGTCAATGTCAACTTTACTGGGTCAAGGTTGACCTTTTTGGGTCAAGGTCAACCTCATCTCAAAAACTGACAAAAACCCTCTAGTCAATGTCAACTTTCATGGGTCAAAGTTGACCTAGATGGGTAAATGTCGACATAAATGGGTCAGGGTCAACCTAAAAGAGGTAAAATCAACCTTTCCAATAAAAAAAAGGAATTTGGAAAGAACAAAGGTGGATAACAACAAAACTCACCTCAGGTAGTGACCGTCTGGTAGCTAAGCTGTGTCTCAGAGTCTCCAGGTGTGTCACTCGAAGTTCCTCTCTTCTCAGTGTGTTTCTTTCTCATTTCGAATCTGCAAATGGTAAGAATGAGTAATTATTTCTCTCTTTTCATTATTTATAAGTTGAAATTAGGGTTTTCTTAGGGTAAACTTGGAATTTCTTTCTTATGCATTTAGACAGACATCCACTCTTTTCATCATAACTTGAGTTTGGTAACTCCATTTTCAGTGCCATCAGTAGCGTTGGAATCAAGATTCAGATATCTAAGTCCTTGAACTAGTTTAGGAAGGTTAGGAATCTTTATAATTAGTTTAGGAAAGGACTTTTCAACACTCTGCATATCCATTATATAGAGTTTTTCTTATCACCCTATTTCACCCTTCCAAAGTAGAAAGCTGAAACAGGGGGGGCATAAGGGGCTCTATAAACTTCTCAAATTATCATATAGTAAGCTTTAGGTGATTTATAGATTTTCATTAACCTTTTGTGTTGCAGGTTCTAACAGTTTTCTGTAGGATCTTTACATCAAGGACTTGGCTATATCCTTTTTATGTACTATGATGTTTTGTTACTTTAGCTTGCATATTCACGTAGAGTCATATCTAAGCTAAAGTCGGGGATAAATGTATCATCTTAAAATGGAAACACTTCCATCTTGATAGGTTTAGCACCCTCTTTTAGTACATTTATCATGATAGACTTGCATTTAGGATGCATTTTGCACTTATCTTCTTCATTCTAGGTGAAATTAGGGTTAGGATCCCAAGGATTCTCCTAAATTTCCCCTTTTCCCATGGCTTTATTTTCTAGGTAGGACTTAGAGATAGGTCCTCCTGGCCTTCATCATAGTCATCATGGGATATTATGCTTATCTCTGGCATTCTATCCTTGTCTGATATCATTTCTAGGTCTCTGGGCATCCCTGGGACCTCCTGACCTGGTTCTAACTGAATCTGGGCCCAGGGTCAAAATTGAGGTTGATCCTGACTAGGTCAGGATTGAGCTCAAACCTAACTAGGTCAAGTTCAAACTCAAACCTGCCTAGGTCAGTCCCAACCTTGATTTTTCCCCCTTTCTTCAAATTTCTAGAATCCTTGATTTTCAGGTATCGGGCTTTTGGGATATTTGTTTTCCCGCCTCCAGGTTGGCCATTTCGGGTTTCAGGATGGTAAATCCTCTAATTTCATTTAATCTAGGTATATTTTCTAACGGTTAGGACCTAATTGGGATTTAATTCTCCAAGGCGGCCCCTATAGAGGATTGTGCCCTAGTTCACTATAAAAGGAGGCCTTCCTCTCTCATTTTCTCATCCATCATCCATTATTCACATCTCTCCATCAAGTTTTGTGACAACCAAGTACGGTCAAGAATTCTCATGATCAAGTGCTCTCAATGAGTCAATTTCATGAACAAGAATATTTCAAGCAAGCAAGGAATGGTGAAGATGCAAGATAGCAAGAGGATGATATAGAAGATCAAGCCATTGTTGACATCAAGCATCTTTGTGAACACATATTTGGAGCAAGAGAGATCCTTTCTTCCTTGATCCACCATTATCAACTTTCAAGCATTCACTCATGGAGTAACAATTACAAATTGTGAGTTTGGTAGAAGTACTTTAGCCTTGGGGGCTTGGTATGCTTTTCTATCTCATTCAAATCTATGCATTGTTGTTTCATACATATTCATGCTAGGGTTTTGATCTAGACGATTAGATCTTGGCATTACACTTTCAATACATACACACACACATTCTATTTCAATTGGCTATTGGTGGAGGTGGAGACCACCAAAATGGGGGTTTGACTAAGGCAAAACCCTATATAGCCACCCCAAAACCCCCTTTTTTCAGATATCTACAGTCATTGTTTCAGGAATCAGAGGACAGATTTGAGTACCCTTTTCACTAAACTTCCAGGATCTACGAACAAAATCAGAATCCGGCTTTAGAATAAAAATTTAGTATTTGACCTTTTATGAGGGTCAAACTCGACCTGCTACTGGAAAGATGAAACTTTTCTAGGTTTTCTCCATCTCAGCTTTCTGATCACAGATCTGGTTGCAGAATATTCCAAAATGTCACACAGACTTCAAAAAATAGGTATTTCTAAATCAATTTCATGATGACGTATGTATCTTGACCTAATTAATTTTCAAGTATTTCCAGATTTACTTATGTCTTTTCAACTTCAAATCTATTACAAATGAAAAGGTGTTGAATGTTAGGTTCATTACTAAAGCTTCCATTTTCCTCCTATTCAAGAATTTAGGGAACGGATATACTATGGAGAAGACACTAAGAGTTCTACATCTACTATTACAATTATTTGAAAAAAATATGGCAAGGGATATGATTTTCGAGCTAAAATGGGATATTCAAGTCACAGTCCTTTATGTGATCAAAAAAATTCTCTTACTGAACCACTAAGTCCTACTGAGAGATGTAAGTCTAAAGAAAAAACTGGTGTGGGATTTTCTACTACTGATAATAGACCCTCTCTAGATAAAGAATTAGAAGACACAGAAGAATCTGAAAAGGAAACTGAACCCATTAACACTATTTCTCAAGAGAGAGAAAATTTTGTCCCCTCAAATTCTCTTCTTTGGGGAGAATATGAACAACATACTCATCACACCTATGAAGCTTCTACTTCTCACTAGAACTGTGCTTCAGATGTTGAAGATCCTAATGAAGAACACATACATGCAACTATTGCTAGATTGATACATAAAAATGAAAGCAGTGACTTTGGGGAGTATGAGTGGGATTCTCTCTCAGTTTCATCTATAGAGGTTAGAGTTTATGTCATTCACTACATCTACATAAGGTAGAAGATGAGTCACTCGTAGGATTTGATGAGTCAGATCTGCATGTCATTCTTGTTGACCAAGTTGACAATGCTAGGAGTCTTATAAATTTAGATATTTCTGAAGGGGACCTTATAGATTCTGAATTACTTGTCATTGGAAATGATTTTTACCACATTAATTTTTTTTGGAACCTTCTACATCCATTTCTCTTATTCATCACAACCTTATTGACTAGTCATGGTAAAACCAACTGCCTGAGCTCCTGACCTTTCAAAATGACTATGCGATTGCCTGCTACTTAAACACTCTTGAGCCTGTATTCTCTTCCACTAGAGAACCAAAAACAAGTATGACTAATTCATGCATCCATTATCTTAGGCACAAAATTTTTTTAAAATGAAAAATAGAATAGGCGCTCTGATGGTGAAAACCCCTTTGTAGCGGTGTCAGAGACAAAAATAGTAAAAAGAAAGGACATATCCAAAGGTGAAAACCTCTCTAAGGAACTTATAGATGAGATACTTGGTGGTATACCTAGCTACTTTCAAGAAAGATCATCACTTTTGATAGAACCTATTCATAAAATCAACATGGGGATAGATGAAGTACCTCATATCATACACTTAGCTCATTTTTTGTCATAAGGAGAAAAGAGGCAATTTATAGATTTCTTCTTGGAAAAGAAGATAAATTTTGCTCGGACTTATTTAGACATTCTTTGACTTGACACTAATCTTATCATGCATCACTTATCTATAGCTCCTGGTGTTAAACTTATAAAACAAAAGCTACAAACAATGCATCCACATGTAGCTCTCCTTGTCAATGTTGAACTAGAAAAGCTCCTTCAAGATGGATTCATAAGGCCTATTGATTATGATAAATGGATATCCAACATTGTACCTATATCTAAACTAGATAAATCCATATAATTATGCACTAATTTTTGAGATCTAGATAAAGCATTCTCTAAGGATGATTTTTCACTACCTAATATTGACATGATAGTGGACTTGATGGTAGGCTATGAAATATATTCTTTAATGGATGGATTCTCAGGATATAACCAAATCAAAATTTTGCTTGAAGATCAAGAGAAAATAATTTCCACTTGTACATGGAGAACTTTTTGTTGGAATGTTATGCCATTTGGACTTAAAAATGCTAAAGCTACATATCCACGAGCTATGACCACAATATTTCATGAAATGATGCATAAAACTATGGAGGATTATGTGGATGACACCCTAGTAAAGGATCATAAGATAAACACACATCTTAGAGATTTGTGATTAATCCTAGATCGTACGGAATAGTTTAAGCTAAGACTAAATCCTAAAAAGTGTGCATTTCAAGTTACCTCTAGAAAAATACTTGGTTATATCATATGAGCTAAAGGAATTGAGGTTGACCCTAAAAAATTTCAATCTATCATGGATATGCCACCATCAAGAAACATTAGTCAAATGAGATTTCTACAAGGATGCCTACAGTCTATTAGGAGATTCATCTTTCTACTTACTGACAGAGAACAACCATTTAACAAGAACTTACATAAGGGAGGTAAGTGTGTATGGAATGCAAAATGTGAGAAATTCTTGAATCAGATTAAGGAATAATTAGCTAATCCATCTATCTTGATGCCTCCTATTCCTATAAAGCCTCTAATTCTATACATTTTAGCTACAACTACATTCTTAGGAGCATTATTGTCACAACAAGATGAGATAGGAAGGGAAAGAGGCATCTACTAAATAACTAGAACATTATTATCTCATAAGATCAATTAAAACAATATTAAAAAAAGATTTCCTTATGGTGATGTTTGTGTCCCAAAAACTAAGACATTATATGTTGGCACATACTACACAACTTGCAGCAAAAATTAATCCATTGAAGTATCTACTAACTAAAGCTACCCTTAATGGTCGACTAGCTAAATGGATGATGATTATTTTTGAAATTGATATTGAGTACATTCATTGTAAGGCCATAAAAGGATAAGAAATTGTTGATCAATTGGTTGACTTCCCTTTGTATGATAATGCACCTATGCAGATTGATTTTCCTGATTCATCTATCATGTATGTGATTGTGCATACCTAGAAAATTTTCTTTGATTTATCCTACACACAAAATGGTTTGGTTGTTAGAGTTCTCTTTGTCACACCTCAAGGATACACCATACCTAAAGCATACAAGTTGTTATTTCCTTACACAAATAATATTGTTGACTATGAGGCTTTAACAAATGGGATCAAATTGGCTATTGAGTGGAGGATTACTGAATTACATATCTTTGGAGATTCTTATCTCATCATGAATAAAACAAATAATGAATATAAAGAAAGGATGAGAAGTTGATGCCCTATAAGAAAATAGTTGATGATCTTAGGAGCTACTTTGTCTTTGTGACCTTCCAACAAATTCCTAGAGATGAAAAAAAAGCTTCTATTGCTATCGCTACAGTTTCAACCATTTTACAGTCACAAGAAAATGAATCTCAATGTGAATTACTGGTGGAAGACCTACAGTTTCCTGCATATGAATCTCCAGATAACTACGTTATTTGTACCATTTTTGGTCATGATCCTCACGCTATGATAAATATATTCTTTCCTATGTGATTAAATTATACCTAATAACCTTACCCATAATGAAAAATTCCATCTTATTCGTAATGCCTCCCGCTATACCATCATTTCTAGTGACTTGTTTAGGAAGGCTCTAGAAGGAACACTTCTTAGATGTCTAGAGAGAGGTGAATCTAAATGTATGTTAGTTGAAGTCCATGAGGGTGTATGTGGGTCTCACTCTAATGGCTTTATGCTAGCTCAGAAACTACTTAGGGCTAGTTAATACTAGCCTACTATGCAAAATGATGTTGTCGGATATGCTAAATCTGATAAGAAGTGTCAAATGCATCGAAATATGATACATGCTCTAGGAAGGGAGCTTATTCCATCTATCACACATTTTCCTTTTTAGTAGCGGGCCTTTGACATAATAGGTCAGATATATCTGAACTCATCAGGAGAACACAAATCCATCATTACTACTACTAAGTATTTCACTAAGTGGGTTGAAGCTGTACCACTTTCTATTACTACAAGAAAATAGTTGTCTATGTTTATCCTCAACTACATAATTTGTTGCTACAATATACCATCCTCTAGATAGTTACTAATAATGGAGGACAATTCAATAATAAAGACCTAAAACAATTGTGTAAGAGATTTAAGATCAAACAACATTGGTCATCCATCTATTATCCTCAAGGAAATGGACCAATTGAAGCATCAAATAAGACTACTCTAAAACTCTTTCACAAGACAAATAGTAAGTCTAGAAGGGATTGACATCTTCAAATAAATCCTACTTTATGGGCTTATAGAACAAGCATACACACACCAATGGGAGCTACACCTTTTTCCCTTTTCTATGGGGTTGAAGCTATCTTACTTATCAAGGTAGAAATACCTTCACTTAGAGTCTCTTTAAAAGGGCTTGTAATAGGTGAAGACTATCATACAACACACATCCAAGAACTAGAACTACTAGATGAATGTAGGAAAGCCATGTTTGATCACATGAGAGTATATCATAAAATAATGTCAAAAAGATAAAACATGAAAGTACACCATAGATCTTTTGAGGTTGGTGATCTATTTTTAAGAGAGAATTCTAAGCATCAAAAGAATCACGAACAGAAAGGAAAGTTTGAACCTAACTAGTTGGGTCCTTATATAATTATAGCTACCTTTGGATCTGGTGCTTATCATCTCTTAACCCCAAAGGGAGAACATCTCCTTGAGCCTATCAATAGTCTTCACCTGAAGAAGTTCTATGCATGACATTTTGTTCATCTAGAGCTCTTGTACATAGTACATGATCCTGATTTTTTTTTTTTAAATGATATATGAAATTGAAACAATTCAAAAAAATTGATATATGGTCCTCAAAAAGTCCTAAAAATCCTAAAATGTCCTAAAAAAATGATCATCTTAGTGCAAACCTGGTAAACATGCACTTTGATGTCTAAATAAATAATAATTGAAAAACAAGAAAAAAGTGCCTTGGCGAAAACTTGAAAATAGCCATCATGGTAGCAAAAAGAGTCCTTCCAAGTGGTGAAAACTTGGAAATGAGCACTACTTGTACCTTTGTGCTCCATCTATTAGCTTGTGTCTTTGTCCATGAACCAATTTACTTTCTCATCATTTATCTTTATTGTCTAGAACTAGTCTTCGTCTAAGTATCACTATGGGGCAATTTTGGGCCATCACTGTCTCTAGGAAACACTAGTGTTTCTCAACACTACCCCATCTCAACATTGATTTTTTCTCAATAGTTGTCAAATAGCTTATCTTGAACTGACACCTTGTTAGTATTCCAAGTCAAATATTTCTATCGCACTTGTAGGCATAAGTCGTGGAAATATCAGTGAAATTTTTTACATTGCTCATAAATTGAAATGACTAAGCTATGCTTATTGATATTCTCTTTGTGTGATGTCTGTTATTCATGTTTTTCTCTAATGTTCCCTCCTTAGTCTCTCTGGGATGTCATGACTAAAGGACTAGTGTCATGGGGTATATTTTCTTTGTCTTCTACTTATGGGAGTGATTTTAACAACCCTATATGTTTAATGCATCAGATGTCTATGATAAGTACCCCCATCACGATTGGAACAATGCATATACCTTGAACTGATTGATTTGAATACTTAGGTGAGTCTAAACTATATCATTTACCGTCTACATTGTGTTATTTTTATGCAAGACCATGCTCATGGTTATCTTGGTGCTTATACTTCGATACTGGTATAATCTTGCAACATTAAACTGGAAACCATGTTTAGGTCATCTCGGCTCTTATACCTCAATGATTATGTGTATTCCCTACATGTTATATTTGATATATATCATATTCATATCTTCATAGATGTTCTTGCAATAGTGACAGTTGTATGATCTTGTGATATCTCTTAATAAGGCTCGATGATGAAAATAAGGACTGAGTAAGATCCCTATACTTTGCACTTGAATTTTCATCCTAGGTTGCATCTTAGTCTTTGCATCTTGCATTGAGTGAGGATAAATTCTTCATCTCCTCATTATCAAACAACTTTGGTCATCCTTTTTTAGCATCCTCAATTCATTTTTGGGACCAAAATCAAAATCTGAGTTCATTTTGTTGTTCTTTTGAGGCTTATCTTTTCATCCTTGGAGGAAAAAAAAATTGTCAAATTTCGTCATAATCACTTGCTTTGACCTAAGTCTAATGCTATACCATTCTTCTCAAATTTATTCAAACTAGGGAAAATTCTCTCTTCTTAGTGGTCAAACTTGGTCCAAATGCTTTACTAATCTCTCTGAATCAGTCATCAATTATCTTGGACACTATCTAATCTTGATTTAATCAAACCTATCTCATTTCTACATCTCCTCAACAACATTTGGATTTTGATCCCGAGGGGGAAAGAATAATCTATCATTAATCTTTCAAAGATACAAATTGAACATGATATCATCATTAGGGGCATCTAAGCTTCATCACTTCAAATCAAGTTGAGATTCTTCCAGACGCTTTAATCTAATCTTGGACATATCAATTCTCATCACATCAGATTAGTTCTGGTATTGTCTTATCTTTCAATATTAGTCTCAATGTTTAGTTTCATCGCTTCACATCAAACTATGCATTGAAACTCTTTCTACCTTGTTGTTCTTTGTTCGATTAGATTCAAAGACTCTGTCTCTTAGGAAAATTCATCACTTCATATTAACTGTCTTCCTGTCAATATTTTTTTGACTCAATGTGGTCTCTCACACACTGACTCAAAGAGGGGCAAATGTAATCACCCAATTTTGGTCTAGTAAACTATAAGCCCACTTTATGAAAAATTAAATTAAAATATTAGACCATTTCTTTGCATCAAATCAATTTTTCTTGATTAATTAATCATTTATTTGATTATATCTTAAAGTTTGACCACTTTATTCTATGTTTATTTAATTAAAAGAACATGCTCCCTTTTAATTAAATAATAAAAAACCCCTTATCCTAAGTGCACATGAAAATCACTTTTCTAAAATAAAAAATAATAACAAAAATAAAAAGAAAAATAAAAGTGCACTTTCGAATGAGATGGAATCTTTGGACTTTTGAAAAAGGTTTTCACTTCTCTATCTCAACCACTCATTGTTTTGCCTCTTAATCTTAGCCTTTTCTTTTTTCCTCTTAAAGACATGAGCACATGGATCAACCAAAACTTAATATCCACCATTTCTCATTCTTTTGCCTCTTAATCTTGACCATTTTCTCATTTCTAATTTCTTTAAAAGGAGGCCCTCTCCCCATTCTTGCATCTTCTTGAAATCTTGGTACTTTTAGAAATTATCTTAGCATAGATTTGCATCATAGATCATATTACATCTTGAAGTATTGCACTACCATTTAGCTTATCTTTTTTATTTACTTTCTTACATTTAGCTTAGTTAATCTAGTTTACTTAGCATGTATAGTAATCTTTCATCTTGTTAGCTTAGATTTAAATTTCTTGCACTCTTGCATTTTATCTTATCTTAATCTTGCATCTCATGTTAGATTACTTTACATTTTCATTCATCATGGAGATCTTGGATACTTGAATTCTCATTGCTTCATATCTATTTGAATCTTTCATTCTATAGTGCACCTTGTAGGGATCTTTCTTATTGGGTTCATTTGAGAGCCACTATCTTTATCTACATGATTCTTTCACACTATGGATATGAAGCTATAAGACATCTTCTAAGACTCCAAATTCATTGGATCTCTTGGATATAAGGGTTTATAGAAGTGACCACACTTTTTGGATCACACTTTATAGTGAAGGTTGGTTATAAGTTGCTCCAACAAATAATACAATATAATCCATATGGACGTAGAATGTGCATTATGGGATCAATATGAGAATATTTCACTTTTCCAATAGGCCTGAAAATTGGATGCAATGCTATGAAATGTGTAAATGACTATCTTCTCTTATGTTTGCAATATGTGACTGTTTTAAATACAAACCATCTTAGGAGGAATAATTCTACTAATGACATTAGCTATTAATATATAAATCTCAAAACTATATCTAACACCTTATAGACCTCCTTGCAAGCCACCTTTACAATGTAACATGAGATATACATGTGGATATGCTCTCAATGCTCTTATGATTCTAGAGATATATTCTCATGATGATCTGAAGTAAATGTATTGCCACATAGTTAATTGAGTCTATTGGTTAGAGTGTGATATTGATGATTCTGGATAGAAAACTAAAACCAACAACTAAAAAATAAAATATAAAGAGTTTTTATGGGTTGATGCAATATTTATTGCCATCAAATGATGATATGCAAACTCATTAATGCAAAATGTAGCATTTGTGGCCTGCTTCTACTTGTCAATGATTTTCCATGACATGGCTCTCCAAATGGCTAGTTATATGTTCACCATTAAAGATGGTATCCATTGTGAATTGTACAAATCTAGGTCATAGTTATCATGCCTAACCTTTATAGATTATATAAATGTTTCTCATGATATATTTTTAGGCCAAGTCATCAACAAAGATGATATCAAATTTTCTTTTCATCTACATTATCTCAGAGATAATTATTTGTTACTTTGTTGAATTTCAAGTATAAGATTAATACAAAAATATATGCTTTCTAGTTAAAGGATGTTTTCCCAATTATTGTCCACTTATAATAGCTTGAATTCATCAAAATTATGTACATCCTGAACAATACTTGAGCAATTTACAAGGAATCAACTATTTGAAAAGTATGTTTTACACCTTGCATGATGACATTAGAGTTTTGTTGTTAGGATGGTGTGTTTTATGCCTTGTGTAATAACATAAAATGATGTTCTTACTTGTAGTCCTCATAGAATAGGACACCACACTTGATTATTAGGTTGATCTTTTTTGGTTTAATTCTATTTGAGACATTATAATTATAAACATTATTTTGTGATGCAAAAGGACAAACAAAGGTGCATTTGAAGGTGAAATGTTACTTCAAAGGACAAGAAAATGAGATGCCCTAGAATATGGAGGGACATGTGGGTGATTTTAAGTCATAGATGAGAATTTGGATTCACTTGTCAAACACAAGTCATATGTGGGTTTTAATAAGTCATATGTAACATGAGGAGACATGTCAATTATAAAGGGTCGTGGTCTGTAATTTTGTACTCAATATATTTTAAAATACTTAGTTGTTTATTACTAGATTTTTCTTATCCATACAAGTGAATGGCATTGTAGAACAAAACATGAAGGTTATGTATAACATATTTTTGTGATATGATCCATGAGCATGTCAATAGATATATGCCTATACAATATCGTAAGATATTTCTAAATGTTCTTGGATTGTTTGGAAGGATACCAACTCATATAGTGCATTGAGAAAAGGTTGTTTGACAATAAATGTTGTATTAAACTCACATTAAATGAAAGTACATATTGAATTTAATAGAGGGTAAAGATCCTATTCTTACATCCTCAATTTATCATTGACTTAGAATTTTTAGTAGTGATGACATTGTCACTAAAATAAATTACAGGTTTGACTCTTGAAGAGTCCTGCAAACTAAGTGTACCTTTTCTCCACTACTCTTTGTGACACTATTCTATTCACCTCATTCCAATGAACTAATGGGTTGACTTTGAAAATATATTGTCACCTCTAATTTATAAATATTCTTATTACTCTTTACCTAGAATGGTTTGTTAGGGAATGGTGTGATGAAAAACATACAAAAATGTAAGTTATTACACAATGATTAAAAAATATATAATAACATAAATATAATAACATATTAAATGTTATGAGGAGATTACAAATATGCTTATAAATTCATTACCTCAATTCTTAACCACCCACTAATCACTTTTATAATTTATTACTACCTATCATGTAATATTCCTTTGGACTTCATCTATCGCAACCAACTTTTGCAGGGAGTTTTTATTTTATGAATAGGCCTCTCCATTATATAGATAATTAAAAATACACTATTAACAAAATAAATTGCGAGACATAAAGTCACCCCACAAGAGCTAGATGGTCAAAGCCCAAAAAGCTTAACAAAAACTCATAAACATGGGCAAAGCCTAGAAACAACAACAAACTGCATTAAGTGTCTAATGCTATGCCTGTAGAAGGTGGAGGATCATGATTATCTTTTTTTACCCCATACATCAATGGAGTCCAGATTAGGGTTTGAGAGGGAGCATTCTTCTTTAACTTTATCTTCTTTTTCATTCTCCTTCTTGGTGAGAGAAATGGCTAGAGCTATCTAGAGCTTTGGGAATCACTTGGAACAAGTGGGCAAACTAGAATCTCTACTAGTGTCCTACCAACTAGAACCACATGGACTGATGAGAGCCATATTGTTAATAGGCCAAGCAGGGGTAGATCCATCACATGGTGGCAAAGCTAAGCAATGATGTCAAAAATCTCTTCCCCTACTAGATACTCAGCGAGGGGCCTGTGACAGTGGTGTATGGGAGAAAAAGGCAGAGGAGGTACACCTGCGCCGATGATCGCAAGGTGGAGATTTGTCACTAGAAATAGAAACATCAACTCGAACTCTCGAAGCTATACATATGCTCAATATTTACATCATGATGTACTACTATTACATTAAAGCGTCGTTAGAATACAATGAAAGTCTAACACATGCATATAAGGTCCTAAACAGAGTTTGGTTACATACTTTGTAATGATGAAATATAGGAGGGTATTACATTAATTTAGTACTTCTACCTTTCATCCATTTAATAAATTAGTTAACTAATTTGTTAATCTAGTTAACTCTAATCAACTTAGTTATCTAAGAAATCAAATTAATTGATTGAAAAATTAAGTCAAAAGGCTCAACAATCAAATCAATTCACTAAACAATCTGATTAAGTTTCAGATAACTAACTGACGAATTGAATAAATTGATCAATCAAATTATTTGATCAATCAATTGAATAAATTGGTCAATCAAATTATTTAATAAATTGCCAATGTTTAACTCTAAATGTAGTCTCTAGTCTTCATAAATTCACGAGTGATTTAATGAGTTGGAAAGCACTAAAAACAATCTTTGATTCAACATCTAGAAAATCTTATCATTATCTTAATAATATAAATATTGGCAAGCTTAGAAAAATGCATCTTTAATGGTAAGCATTGCACAAAGTCACTTATTTTACTTTGAATGCATCTTTGAAGAAGAAAGCATCAAAACCAAAATATTCAACAGCGTCACGGCTCAACCTTGACTAAGGGTCAATCCTATTAAAACTATAGGTGTTGATCATCTTCTACACGGGCCGCTCGTGGCTTTACCAAGAAACGAAGACTAGACTGGCTAGACTACTTATAGAAAAACAAATCTTAACAGTAAGAACAAGAGGAAAGACACGGTCTATGATGGTGGATGTGCACCTAGTAAACGTTGTGAGGGAGACGGGGTTCGGCGATTGCAATCAACTCTACAGCTTTCTTTAATTCCACTCCAAACTCGTCCCTCATGTCCATCTGCTCGGGACTCATTCCATGGGAAAGTGTCGATTCAAACGAATGAAGGAGGGAGGCCAAAACCAGATGAAGCATACGGATCCCGAAAGGAAGTCCCACGCATAGTCTTCGTCCACTTCCAAATGGAATCAGCTCAAAATCATGTCCCATGTAGTCTATCTCACTCTTCTCACCTTCCAGAAACCTCTCCGGCATGAATTGTAAGCCCTCCTTCCAGATTGCAGGGTCCCTTCCTATTGCCCACAAGTTCACCATCACCTGAGCGTCTTTCGGTATCAGATATCCTTCAATTTCACAATCTTTCCCAGCTTTGTGCGGCACCAACAGAGGAACCGTCGGGTGTAATCGGAATGTTTCCTTCACAACCGCATCTAGATACGCCACACCAATCGATCTAAATCGTATCCTTCCAATTTTCGGTCGAGACCAACTATCCCATCTAACTCTTGCTGCACTCGCTTCATTTTCTCCGGATTTCGAATGAGTTCTGCCATTACCCATTCGATCGTAGTGGTGGTCGAATCGGTACCAGCAACAAGCAGTTCCTGAAATAATTATAGGATCACAATGAAAAATCTAGAAACTATCATTGAATTTTAGATATTTAATTGCATTTTAGGTACTTACACAAGTCAAGGTTCTAACATCAAAGAGAGTGAAGTCCTCGGTTCTAGCGTCAAGCAGAACATCTAGAAAAGCTTTGTTGGTATCATTTTGCTGAGGCTTTATGTTTTTGGTGTTAATCCTATCCTGGATGAAGAAATCAATATAGTCTTCAGATACTTTGCCATCTGACGCTACACACCCTGGGGATCCACCGACCTAAACAGGGGATAATAGTCCGACAAATTGGCCTTTCCAAATTCCAAAAAGCTTTATTGTCTTCCCCATGGTATCCTTCAACCCCACAAAAGCTGGATTGTATGGATCCATCAAACTTGTACCGAAGATCATGTTGCCTAACACATTCATAAGGGTGAAGGACGCCATATGCTCAATATTTACAGCCTTTCCCTTGCTCTGAAAAATCAGCCGAAGTGTGTGAAATACCTCGTGTCTTCTGAGATGTTCATGAGCTTTTATTCTTTGTGGGCTAAAAAGTTCAACAGTTGTAATTCTCCTGAGATACCGCCAGTGAGGTCCATACTCACCCCACACTAAGGAGGACTTGTGGTGGGAAAAGACCAACAAAGATATGGTCGTGGGTTTTGAGAATCATGAGGCCTTCTGGCCAGCTCAAACATGTTTCCTACAATATGCCAGGCAGTAGGTCCGGGTGGAAGTGGAAGAGCTGCCACCCTTTTCCTCTTCCATTGCAACCAGAATAATGTGGGAAGAATGAAAATCACAGAAGACCACCAAAGTTGTGCGGTATCCATTAGAAAAGAAACAAAGAGTGAACAGATACAAGGCTAAGCAATATCCTTTGGTTCTCAACTATTTGTAATCTATTGACCATATTCAAATTTTTATGGGAGAAACTATTAGGAAAAGGCTGGTTTATAATACTTATATTTGACCAAAATATTATTATTAATAAATTTACAAATAACTCAAATGCGCATCCATGATGAGAGTATATATTCTTCAGCACTTACAATTCGAATTTTCCATTTTTTCCTGCTATAGTCAACTATGGCGCCTTAGTCCATTCTGGCACCTTAGCGTACAAGAGAGGACACTTCTAAAATTTCGTCAAGAAAGTTGAAAATTCATGGAGTTTTGGTTGAATATTGGAGACATTTTATTTAGTGGTGATATAAAATCTTTATGTAATTCAGTTTTAAAAATAAAATATTTAAGAGAAAGTAAAATTGGGAAACTCTATTCTAAATTCTGAAATGTTGAAACGTTTAAGAAGGAAAAATAAATTAAAAAATGTGCATTTGATTAAAATAGAAAATAGAAAAATATTTCAACCAATTTGAAACATAATTCAAACAATTTTTTGAATTTATTATTTTGATGAAATGTCTATTGAGTGTTGAGATTTATATTATTAGACACTTAGAATTGTAATTAATTATAATTATAATTATAATTAATTACAGTGAAAAGAAATAGTAAGAAAATACAAATCCATACAAATTCCTTTACAATTTCTTGTTGAATATTTTTGAAATGCATAAGCAATCTGGTAAATGGGAAAAAATATATACTATTCAGCTCGTATCATTAGAAGAAGGGAAGGGTGAATTCAAAACTACAAGGTGTGAAAAAAATCAAGGGAGCCTGTATTGCAATTTGACTTTTAATTCCATTCAGCAAGACAAAATTGTAGTCAAACTTGATGTTTTGTTTAAGAATTTAGAATTTTTTAAATAAAATTGTTTTGATTGTTTTTAAAGAAAAATCTATTTTACAAGGGCCAAAAATCCAAGGAACAAATAAATCAAAAAATTTAGCATAAATAGTCATCAACCAACAACTAACCAAAAGGACCAAAAATAGGGGAACAATGCCCCAACACAACCTACATACTTTTAACTAGATTTTCATCCTTATGGATAAAATTCTCATTTATGCTCCTAGCCTTATTGAAAATACTATCAACCAAGCTAACCCCCTTATCCTTACTCCTTAATCTGGTAGCAAGCCTAGGTAAAGTGACCTTGGATGTCTTCTCATTGACAAGCATCTGCGTTCGCAGTTAATCCCATATCCTTAAGATGAGCGTTTTTGGCTTACTCGATACTAACTAAAGGTAAAGTAGGGAAACCTTTAGTAAGGGCTTGTAGTGCCTCCGAATGATCATTTAATTAAATATTAGGTATCTAGTAGATTTTTTCATAACAGTCTTACTCACAGCTACAAGTGCCTTAATGCTCTTCTAGTTTTTATTCAAGGTGTCATCAAGCCTATTCATATGCTTCTCATGGTCTTTTGTTAGATCACAGATACCTTTGGCAAGGGTTGGGTACTAACCATGATGTTATCCAACTTCTGACTAGCAGGGGAGGCTTTGTCTTTTAATCCATTGATTTCCTTCACAATCCATGAAAAGACAACACTTTGGTTCTCCGTCAAGTTTTTTACATCCCTACCAATGTTTAGATTTTCCAAAATAAAAAACCCCTTCTCAATTGGGGTATCCTTCCCCATCTCAATGGGTATTTCCACATGGATTCCCATGTCCAAATAATTCTTCATACCTTGAAAAGAATGGTCAGGGGAAATGAGGGCACAATCAAAAGTTTACTTCGATTTTTTCATCTAACAAGGTTTTCTCTTATCGTCTATTAAGAGGGACCCAGAGGGAACCCTCTTATCCTTTGATTGACCAAAAAATGAAACCTTAACTTTTCCTTTGCCTTTCTTATGAGAGTTGGGGTCTAGGGAATCCAAAACCATTTTATCTAATGACACATAGTTCAACCCGCCATCATCAGAAATATTCACTTTTTTATGAGAAAAGGAAGTAGCCAAGGGCTATGTTCTTTTGTTCAAATGAAAAATATTATCACCATCTAAATCAAACTCTTCTTCGTCTAAGAAACCCTTGCGATAATGAACCCTTACATTCTTTTGAAACTAAATGCCTATTTTAGGGGAAAGATTCCTCACAATGTGAAGAGCTATGGTGTATTCCATTATGAGAATATTCAAGCATGACATGCAAGGTATGTGAAGAAGGGATTTTTGCATGGAGCACAAAGGCTATGATTCAAGGATGATGGTAAACAAAATGGTAATGAAATGCACTTGATCTGATGAAAGTGATTAAGGATAATGAAGTCATATCTGAAAATGTTGCTAAATTTACCATCAAAGGTCAAGTATCACATAATTAACTTTGCTAAACCCACTGACAAGAACTTGAAGGAAGCTCTATCAAAACCCCCATTAGAGTTTTTGTACACCTTCTCTCTTTCACTCGGCAAGAAGAAGACATCCACATTGTCTACCTCTTCCTCTTGTATCTCCATATTTTCTAGATGCATTTTTTCTCAAATGATTTTAAGCCATATCTTTTTCTTCTCCTTCATTTCTTTTATTATTGGCACCTTCATTCTTTGTGATTCAAAATGAAAAGGAAGAATATTTCTCACAAATTACTCTAGATGTCTCTCAATCCTTCTTCATGAGACTTAAGAGATCCATCTAAAATATCAAATTTAAGAATTCAAATCTTTACTTTTCACAATTATTATTGCAACATTGATTCCACCTTGGTCTTAGAGACTTGAACATCTTTTCAACAAAAAAAAATTAGTTTAAAATTTATCTACAAGTAGCCATGTTATTCAATTCATCCTTCATTATTATACAATAATTATTGAAACTCAACTTGTTGCACCTTCAATTTCTGAAATTCTCTCTTCAATGTCCATAACTTAACATCTTCAAAATAAATGCTACCTTAGAAATCTTCTTGCAGAATCTTCTCGGCAGCCTTTTCCATTGTTAGCCAGTAAAGGGAGTACATCAAATGTTTTGTGCCTGGATATTTGAAGTGTTATATTTATATCCCAAGATAAGAGGATAATTGAAGTGACTGTGGCTAGTTGCAAGAGTTTGTGATAGGAAATAACATGCATAAATAATCAATTAAAGTTATGAAGAACCACAACATACATTATAACACATTATATGTGAGAAAAATTGATCAATAATATTGTGCATATTTGCTATCAATTAGATATTTCTAAGGTAGAATATCACATATAGGCATTTCTCACATTCATATTTATATGTACATTAGAATTTATGTATTATACATATTCTTTCTTACACTCTTGTCCTCTTTCTTCCACTTATCTTCTTTATATTTTATTTGCATCTACTTTAGAATCTTCAAATTTTGTGATAACCAAAGTCATACAAAGTTTTAATAATTTGTCCTTTCATATAAAAATGATATATTGAAAAATTGATGTCCATTATATCTAAGATTTTGTTCTAAGTTCATATTATTGATTTGCATTACAATTTTAGTAATGGAAAAACAACTAACATATTAGTTTTGAATATTATGGAAATCAACTACATAGACTATTAAAGTAATATTCTCATCTCTTTTATATATCCCGTTGAGTTGTATTTTATTTTATCCTAGAAAAATGTCAATAAATTTTTCTAATGTTTAACAAAACTTTAAAAAATAGAGCATTCCATACTTTAAAACTATGCGTTGCTAAAATTCTTGAGATATTTGAAGCTTTAAAACAAAAACATTTTAGATGCTATACTCAACGTTTTTGCTTTCTAGATTACTGATAGATATATCAACACCACATTTAAATCTCGGGGCCTTTAACGTTGGAAAACCAGAGGGTGGACATGAGTTTTATTGGTTTCAAACATACCAAAATGGCGCGTCTCCTCAGCATTTGATTAGGCTAGAGTCCTTGAACAGCTACAGCTGCAGTTGGACCTTTAACATTAACTCTCTGTTGCCTTCAACATGCTTTCATCAAACATAATTAATCTCATTTGATAACTCGACATCTTCAGATTTTCTTCCTAAGACTGTGGCTGAAGAACAACAATTAGCTCTAAATCCTCTTCTTTCCTAGTTCTTTCTCTTCATCCAGCTCATGGCTCACAATTCTAGACCCAAATAACTGAGATTGCTTAACAGATCTTCCCTTTCTTATGAGAGTTGGGGTCGACGGAATCCGAAACCATTTCATCTAATGACACATAGTCTGACTCGCCATCATCAGAAACATTCACTTTTTTATGAGAAGAGGAAGTAGCCAAGGGCTATTTTCTTTTGTTCAAATGAAAAATCTTATCATCGTCTAAATCAAACTCTTCTTCGTCTAAGGACCCATTGCGATAATGGACCGTTACATTCTTTTCAAACTGAATGCCTATTTTAGGGGAAAGATTCGTCACAATGTGAAGAGCTATGGTGTATTCCATTATGAGAAGATTCAAGCATGATATGCAAGATATGTGAAGAAGGGATTTTTGCAGGGGGCACAAAGACTATGATTCAAGGATGATGGTAAATAAAATGGTAATGAAATGTACTTGTTATGATGAAAGTGATTAAGGATAATGAAGTCAAATCTGAAAATGTTGCTAAATTTACCATCAAAGGTCAGGTATCACATAATTACCTTTGCTAAACCCACCGACTGGAACTTGATGGAAGCTCTGTCAAAACCCCCATTAGAGTTTTTGTACACCTTCTCTCTTTCACTCGGTAAGAAGAAGACATCCACATTGTCTAACTCTTCCTCTTGTATCACCATATTTTCTAGATGCATTTTTTCTCAAATTATTTTAAGCCATATCTTTTTCTTCTCCTCCATTTCTTTTAAACTATTGGCATCTTCATTCTTTGTGATTCAAAATTCAAAGGAAGAATATTTCTCACAAATTATTCTAGATGTGTCTCAATCCTTCTTCATGAGACTTAAGAGATCCATCTAAGAGAACAAATTTAAGAATTGAAATCTTTACTTTTCACAATCATCATTGCAACATTGATTCTGCCTTGGTCTTCGAGACCTCAACATCTTTTCAACCAAATGTTTTTAGTTTAAAATTTATCTACAAGCAGCCATGTTATTCAATTCATCATTCACTCTTATACAATAATCATTGAAACTCAACTTGTTGCATCTTCAAATTCTGAAATTCTCTCTTCAATGTCGATAATTTAACATCTTTAAAATAAACACTACCTTAGAAGTCTTCTCGGCAGCCTTTTCCATTGTTAGCCAGTAAAGGGAGTACATCAAATGTTTTGTGCCTAGATAGTTGAAGTGTTAAATTTATATCTCAAGATAAGAAGATAATTGAAGTGACTGTGGCTAGTTGCAAGAGTTTGTGATAGGAAATAACATGCATAGATAATCAATTAAAGTTATGAACAACCACAACATACATTATAACACATTATATGTGAGAAAATTTGATCAATAATATTGTGCATATTTTCTATCAACTAGATAATTCATTCAAATGGTAGAATATCACATATAGTCATTTCTCAAATTCATATTTATATGTACTTTAAAATCTATGTATTATACATATTCTTTCTTACACTCTTGTCCTCTTTCTTTCACTTATCTTCTTTATATTTTATTTGCATGTACTTTAGAATCTTCAAATTTTGTGATAACCAAAGTCATACAAATTTTTAATAATTTGTCTTTTCATATAAAAATGATATATTGAAAAATTGATGTCCATTACAGCTAAGATTTTGTTCTAAGTTCATGTTATTGATTTGCATTACAATTTTAGTAATGAAAAAACAACTAACATATTAGTTTTGAATATTATAGAAATCAACTACATAGACTATTGAAGTAATATTCTCATCTCTTTTATATATCCCGTTGAGTTGTATTTTATTCTATCCTAGAAAAATGTCAATAACTTGTTCTAATGTTTAACAAAACTTTAAAAAATAGAGCATTCCATATTTTAGAACTATGCGTTGCTAAAATTCTTGAGATATTTGAAGCTTTAAAACCAAAACGTTTTAGATGCAATACTCAACGTTTTTGCTTCTAGATTACTATTAGATATATCAACACCACATTTAAATCCCGGGGCCTTTAACGTTGGAAAACCAGAGGGTAGACATGAGTTTTAGTGTTTTAAAACAGACCAAAATGGCTCGTCTCCTCAGCACCGCCTTGCAGATTCTCATTGAACGGTGCATTAATATATGTCTCAATTGTCTTCCAGGTCTCTTGGGCGTTCCAGGTCTCTATTGGACAACACATGCTGGATGAGATTCTTATTGTATGTTCGGGCATTGTCACAGTAGACACATCGGTGCCTGCAGAGGGCATACTCCTATCTTTGCATCATCTGCTAAGCATAAAAAAGAAAGGATTTGTATGTGTGAATATTGAGAGATTGTGTTATCATGCCTCTATTTTTAAAGTTTGCAGAGGGATTATATTGGGGCTAGAGTCCAAATTTTATTTGATTAGGCTGGAGTCCTTAAACAGCCACAGCTGCAGTTGGACCTTCAATATTAACTCTCTGTTGACTTCAACATGCTTTCATCAAGCATAACTAATCTAATTTGATAACTCGACATCTTCAAATTTTCTTCCTAAGACTGTGGCTGAAGAACAACAATTAGCTCTAAATCCTCTTCTTTCCTAGTTCTTTCTCTTCATCCAGCTCACGGCTCACAATTCTAGACCCAAATAACTGAGATTGCTTAACAGCTCCTCCTGAGTGGCTCATTCTCAATAATCTGCTAACAATGATTTATTCAAGGTAGCTTCAACCTTTGAACAACCCTATTTCTGCGATCTCCTTATGAGTTTTCTTGCAAATACTTCACCTCCACCTCTTTGATGGTGATGCTTCAGAAAAGTCAGAACAACGACATGTTTCTTGGCATCTCTTATCTTTATATTGGAACTGCCAGCAATGTCACATTAGATGCTTATGCGAACAGACTTGGGGCAGCTCTTTTATATGTTTTTAACAAAACTCGCAACTTCTTCTCTTGCAACTTAATCTCCCTTCACCTCTGCAGGAGAATTCATCAACAACAACTCTACTTCTATTTTCTGGGCACCTTTCAACAGAGCATCTTCCCATCTCTCTAGAAATCTCCTTGTTCTGTCAGCTGCAGAGAACTCTTTAGCCATCTCTCTAGAAATTTAGGAAGTGGAAATTGTAAGGGAAGTATGCCCCGTTTCTAAGGTAATGCCATCAACTGTGCCATCTCCGCATCGACCACCTGAACATCTCACAAACTTTGGTGTAGGGATGGTTTGTTATAAAGAAATGCAGGATCAAAGTGCCACTTATAATCTTGAGATTGAGAGATTAAAGATTGAAAATGTCAAGGTAACTCTCAGTAAAATTATGCAACTAGTTCCTGAAATTGTCCAGTCTAGGAGTCCTTCTCAAGTTTATGCACTTTATTTGAAAGAATTGTATTTGAATTTTCAATTACTCAGAACTTGGAAAGAGAAGAACTCTTCTTTGAAAACACCCCATGAATTTTATGAAGCATACAGGGATTTTCCTCAACATTTGAGGTACCTTCTATGTGAATTTTATCTTCACAACATGGCGGTCTCTGATGATGTGAATTGGAATACTCTCCTATACATTGGGAATGTCCATATTTATGCATTAGCTTCCTTGATTAAAAATGAGATTAGTTGGGGAGAACAATTTGACAGTTATATATATGAAGAAGCTACTCTTCCTCTTGAAATTTGGGGAGAGTTCTCTAAGGGTAGGAAAATTTACTTTGACTAGAAGAAATTATGGGCTCATGGATAGTCCAGGTGCTTAATTGAGCCTCTTAGAGAAGCCTCTTTTGCTCAATATTCTGAGATTATCAATTACAATCTTTACACTGCAACTCAACATTGCCAAACAAGATGGTTATAACTCGCATCATGGATGCAGAAGTCAGAACCTCATGCTGCTAACAATTTGTATGCAGCTACTAGTCGAGCCACTTTATTTATGGAGAAACTGAGAGCAATTAAATAGAATTATTTGCCTCAAGTAATCCAACCACCAATTATCCTATGGCCACTAGTAGCAATGTGAGGCATGAAGAGTGCCTACAATAGTGAATCTGAGGTTGGTAAGTGGTAGAGATTGGAGGAAATGAAAGCTTTGTACTGGAGCTTTGCAGAAGGAGAATGAGGTTAGCAATTTCTAGATGATTTGCGGAAGAAGGCCAAGAAAGAGCAAGTAGCTATGGTTGATGGGTCCAACCATTCTTAGGTTGAGGGGAATGATGAGCCCTAATTTTGGCATGTTTTAGAAACTGTTTCATATGGTTTTTATAGAGTTTAAATAGTAACTATAAGAACCTTTTCATGGATTATGATACTTAGTCATTTATGATGGAACATATCTATTCTAGTAATCCTTTCTATAGTTTTTATAAATACTACTTTCTATTTTGATAAATTGTGTGTGCCTTTGAGACTTATCTTCCTACAACCATTACTATCTATTTTCCTATAGCCATATGAGGAATGTTATTTTCTTGTATTTAATGAACTATGGATGCATTGAATATGGACAATGAGCATTGGATTGATTTCATGTGTTGAGCTAACCTATTTTCATAGGATTAGAAATTATTTTTGCAGAACCCAAAGATCCAGGAGAAAATTTACATTCCATCAGGTCATTGCCAAATGGTCCCGATGAAGACTAATTCAATCGCAGAAGTGAAAAGAAATGGAAGAAGGAGTTACAAGATCAATTCGCCATGAAGGAAGGTGTTCCATGAATCTAGTGGAACGTGTCTTTATGATCCACAAATCCAGAAGGAGAATGTCATTAATATTTCTTGCTTGATTTGACTTAGCTTTCCTTTATCCACTCTCTGTCAGTTGTGGGAGTTTTTTGGGTACTAAAATATTTCCACCTTAAGTGGATAAATCGGCTTTATGTAATCAAGTTCGGTTGTAAATAAATAGCTTTGGCCTTTAGCCGAAGTGGGATATGAGAAAATAGATGGAAAATAGATAGAGAAAGAATATAGAAAAGCAGTAATACCAGTTATCAAAGTCAATCTTTTTTACTAGCATTGTACTTCTTGATGTTGACTCAATAATATGATTCTGCAATTTAAATTTTAGCATGTGTTTTCTCTAAGACACCAATTGAGGGGGCCCACTCAGGAAAGTGTCTATTTCATTCCTTTTTAGAAAATAGGATAGTCGTACTTTAATTTTTTTGTAAAAGTTCAGTGATTGTTCCTGTAGTTGATGAATATATAGAACTATTGATTGTTCCTGCAACCACTGAATAGTTCTTAGTTTCTATAGCTTAAGTGTTTCTTAAGTTTGAATTAAAAAAAATTTATTGCATATTCATTTCCAGCATCATGTTCTTAGACATAAGATGCATGTTTGTTACAGAAGGCTAGTGCATATATTGTGTTGATCCATTTCAAGTTATACAACCCTAAGCTGATAATTAAATGACATTTTTAGAGGGATTTTTTGCTGTCAGAGATGATGTCCAATCACTGAGTAGGGGAATGGCCTTTCCTAGTTAATAAATCCAATTAGGAGTAGTACACCTTGAATGATTCGAAGGTCCCTTGATCTAATTGGAAGTTTGGACTTTGTGTATCCATGGTTGTTCACAGCCTACAAAATTGTCTGCTGAGAATCTCTCGTGATTTATGAAGCGCGTATTTGAATATATAAGATAATATAATATTTTACAATAATTATTATTACAACATGCTTCAACTAATTATTAGTCTTTAAATTTGTATAAATAATTATATGTTATAAAGTTCTTTATTAGAATTATTTTTTTAGTAAACATTCAAACTATATAGTTAAAAATATTTAAAAAATCAATAATTAAGATTCCTATCAACCAAATAATTGACGTATTATTACAACCTTTAGTCTTATTTGAACAAAAAAAATACTTAATAAAATAACTTGTTAAATAAATTGTTTGAATAAAAATGTTTGGGTTGCTTATATTTTGTGGGAAGAAGTCAAGTAATATATAATTAGTATTAAAGGTAATTTAATGTATCAAATAATATTTATTTATTTATTTTCAAGAGTTTTTTTTTTATAAGAGTAATATCAACCCCAACTAGTACTGGGTACTAATAGCTTTCAAAACTTTAAATAAGTTAATTTTATATTTTATTAGAAAATTATAGGTGTAGTATTTGACTTGTATATAAAGATGCTAAGTGTATTTTCAATGGGGCACAAGGTTTAACTCAACTTTTCTCAAGTTTTGTGTAGGACAATTTGTAACTCATTAAAGAGGTTTGTCTCATTCTTGAAAGTAATAAGTGTCGGATTGATAAAACTAATAATGAATTTTACATAAACTAAATAAAAGAAACATTTGATTTTATTAATATATAATTTTGTGTACAACAATATGTTCAACTAAGACTATTTTCTAGTGTCTTTACCTTACTAGAAACAACTTAAAGGTAGTGACCTAGTTTAATGTATCATCATGTACATGTTAACTATTTGTACTACATCTTTATAATATTTACATTTTGCAAAATTCAAGTTTATCACACATGACTTTAGGTAAGAACACAAAAACCTTATACACTTGTTTGAATAAGAAGAGTCTTAAGTTTCAAAAAATCAGCCATTTTGTTTAGAAATATAAATAATATAAGAGACCTAGAAAAGGCCATGACAAACAAAACCTAGCAATTGTCAAAGTATGGAGCAATTTACTTTGTCTCTTGGGCCCAAACTTGCTTATAGAAAAAGATAAAGATCATGAGAAACGAAAGAGGAACCCAACACATTAATGAAAACCTTTCAAAAAAAATCAAGCACACTATAAAGACACAAAGCCACATAGAGGAAGTGTATAAGTAGATTTGAGGGGAAAAAAATAGGGCAAATTAATTGCAAAGGAAAACATCAAGAAATAATTAGGGTTTGCATAGATCTAGGCTAGAAATATTGGGCAAAGCAAAATCTATTGAGTAAAATGCATGCAACTACCCAAATCCATTGTTTATTAAATGAAGCACCATAAAACACATTGTCCTTAATTCAATTATAAATCACAACCACTTGCCTCTTTATATGCCTTTGCCTTTGAAGAAATATGCATTCCCTCCATACTTTTTACACCCACCCAACAAACTCAAAGAGACTTTAAAATCAAAGTATGTCCAATCTCTAAGAAGAATAAAATTTAAAACTAATTCTCACCTATTTTACTCTTCTATTAAGTAGGTAATTTTATTAGATTTTACAATTTACTTAAAATAATTTTAAGTAGAAAGAAATCACTATTAATCAATTTTTCAATTTTAACTTTTTAAAAGTATGTACTTAATTTATGAAAGTTTCTTATGATAGACATGTTGAGAATGTAAAGTTTCTTTCCTATAATCTAAAATAAATTAATTTTTAAATCAATTTATTTGAACAATTAAATAAATATTAAATTTTATTTAATATTTCCAATATATAACCAAAACCAAATAGTAAAATATTGAACTAATAATCTGCAAAATCGAACAAGAACCTGACGTCATTTGACAAAAAGTTCAAAACAGTGAATTTGAAAGTGAAAACAACTCTATCCCCTACTTCTCTTTAGTTCCCACCAGACAAATCAATGAGTTCTAGTCAAAACTACAAATCAATGAGTTCTAGTCAATAAGTACGCTACGCTGTTTGAATTTTGCTAGATATACCCCCAAAAAGTTTGTAGTTTTTTCTTCTTAGTTGACTCATTTAAGGGATGAACTGGTCAAAACCGCGTTCAGTACTGGTGCGCAAATTTCCAGATTCATTCTATCAATCTTGGGGTGAACGTACGCCATTCATTTTTCTTTATTATTCAAAGATGGTTCTTTACATATTTTAAGCTTCTATTTATTTAGGGGTTTATTTGAAATCACAATTTTGTCTGTTATAAGTTGATTCATATTAATTGAGAACTCCCCATCTTTGTTATATCTGATCAGCCATGGCCTTAACCAATTGCCTCAAGGATGGACTTGCTTCAGCTTTCAAGGATTACTGGGTCGCCATTAACACAGTCATATCTGCTGCCGTCTATTTCTTTGATTTTGTTACCAACATTCTCACCGCCATAACATACCATAAATTGGATATCCAGAAAGAAAAACCCACATACGGATGTGAAGGAATGGAATGGTATAAGGGTATATTTACTGGGATGTTCACAGCCATTATCTTTGTTATGGTGGCATCACAGGTTTTGAATGCAGTTGTCTTCTGGGTTAGTGGAGATGTAAAGAAAGGGGCAATGAAGACAGCCTTTCTTCTACCTCTCATTCACTTGAGAAGAATGATACTCTTCATCAGAAGCAGGGGAACCATAAAAGGGTGAGTTAATGTAATACCAATTAAGTTTTCTCTTTCAATTGCATTCAATTGCACGTTGGCTTGTTAGTGATGGCCAATTTTGGGTACTATCCATGATATATTGTCGACAGAGTGCAGGATTTGAAGGCAGAAAACATTGATGCACTGTATAATGTATTAGCTGCTGCTCTGGAGACTGGGCCTCAGTTGTTCCTGCAGTTTCATGTGTTCTTGTGGGGTGGATATTATCTTGCATCCCAAATGGATTCCCCCAAAATTGCATTCGTTTCAATTGCAGCCTCCTTAATCTCAGCATCTTACAACTGTTGTGTGGCCATCTGCACTCTCATAGATACATCAAAGATCAGCTTCTTTGCTAGAATATCAACTGCCTTTGTAGCAGGTCAGTACACAATCCCCTGAATCAGTTTAGTTTAGAAAGGGGCAGAATTATGTTTAAGCTATAATGAAAATTATTGTGATATGATGACTTTTAACCTCCTTTACATTAAGATCGAATGATCTGTAAGAACTGGAGGTTGTGTCAATTGAATTTTTATTTCAGTTTGTGTAGAATAAAGAACCGAAACTAGTTTTGGAAAGAATTCAAAACGAACAACAAAGCCTGGTAGATTGTCAAAACAGTTTGAAACCAAACTTCACTAAATATCTCATCAGAGGGCTGCTACAGGAATGGAATGTCTTTCCATTTTTCAAAGCAGAAAAATTAGTGAAAGAAATCACACAATCAAATTTTCTTTAATCTTTGCAAGGGGTTCTTTGTCCACATCAATATGGTCATAATCCATGGCTTCTTGCACCTTCTCGTCCACCAAAGGGGTTCTAAGATGACAGATAAGGGCTGGCCCAACCAGCTTTGAAGAAAGATTGTTCTCAAAAAAACTGGCTATCAAACACAACTTGTTGCTTACACGAGGAACCTTAAACCATACCCATGAGGTCACTCCCATATATTCTGGCACCATCACTAGAGAGTTAAACTTTAAATGTAGAGATGTGATCCATCATAGCAGCAACATAGCATTACACAGAGCCTTCAACAACTTGGAGGTAGCTAATAAAACATTGTTATTCTTAATTTGTTTGCATATTGAACTACTCTCATCTAATTATTCAGTTTTAATAGATTTGTAGTTATTATACACACTAACAACTACTATCTCTGCATGAAAAGAATCGAATTTCAAATATTTCTTTAACTAATGATGATCAATATGTTACAAATTAACAATATTATAATACAATAATTTCTAATTGTATTTTTTAATGTTATTGTTAAATAGTTTTTTTTGTTTTTTTTTAAATTTCTCCTATCAATCTATATATTTCCTCACGTATTTCTCCATGAAAGAAATCTGTAATTTAAAAAATAATTTTTGTTGTTCAAAGCAATTAAATTATAAAATTATTTGGAGGTAAATTTTATGTTAAAAGATGAATCTTGTCTAACAGATATTTTGTAAGGCAGGCGTATACTCACTGTGTGCAGTGACAGTGAGATGCATTGGGTTCCAGCTACTGATAGCTCTGGCAGTTGATTCTGGTGGAGAGAAATGGGTTAGGCACTTGGGTGAAGCAATGCGTTATTGCCTACCTTACCTTGTAGCCACATTACTCATCCTGCATTCTTTTTCCTGGGGGAGCTCAGAAAGAGGCACTTATCAAAGCTAAACTCATTGCTCCTGTGTATTGCTTTCACCTACATGAATTTTGTAATCGGGCCTCTCTATATTCTGCTCAAAACTGAAACCATCAGGGGGAAACGCGAGGCTAACAGAATTCAACGCAGGCTAAAGTTTGTTATATGCTTCTCTTATGTCCTTCCCGACCTTGCGTTGGGTGTTATTGTTAGAATGAAGCCTCACTGGTATGGATGCTCCCCCTGTTCTCCTCTCTCTCTTCCATTTCACCCTCACCTTCAGTTCCCTCTTACAATCCTTTCTTGCTCGCACTTGACACTCTATTTGTTATCTGCTGTCTGTATTTATTGGGGGTCACTTTTATCTCCCTATGTGACGGGTAAACAAGAGGAGGAGAGTATTAGCTTTCAACAATGGCAGAGCACAAGAAAGAGAAAGACTGAGGAAAGCCACAGAGTCACCGACAAAAGGCAGAAGATATGGTAAACTTATTTAGGGTTAACGGTTTAACTATATGAACCCTAATACATGTGAGAGAATAAGGAGGAAAAGAAGTATATGGATATATATGAATTTGTAACTATATATATGATGGTTGATGCTAAATGATATTGGTATACATTATGAATGGTTGTGTGTTTATAAATGAATTTATGTATTATGTATTCTACAGCATTTCATTATAATCTATTGTGAATTTTATTAAACAACTTAATAAAATAGGAATTATCATTTCTTCCCTCTAGTGTATGCAACACTGCGCCTCTCACCTGCATGGGTTGTGCAGAATGAAACGAGAGATAGAAGAGCCAAAGCCATGCTGCTTTGCAAGACCAGACAAATCCAGATAAATGTTTGGCATCTACATTCCGTAATTGTAGAGAGCAAAACTAACATTACATAAGTCAGTCAAGTCAGAGTCTTCGGCAGAGGAAGAACGGCAATTGCGCGGAATTGACATAATCATCAAAAAGTCTCCAAAATGATGGAGTCGGATTTCAATGGGGACAAAACTAGAGCCGCTTGTGCATGCTCTCTACTTGTAAGACTTTCGAGACGGGGATTTACAGCTTAACAATTAGATAAGATTTCTATTTTATTGGCACACGTGTATTAAGGAAAAATAAAAGAAAGAAAAGAGCTTTTATAGAGTTTTCTCTGAGTGTTATAGTATTTGTAGGTTTTATTGGTAATATTTCAACAATTTTGGCTTTGAAGTTGTTAATAGTTTTGGTAATTATTTATTAATAAATGAAATGTATTCTTCAATCTAAAAAGTAATTATTGTAGTGGTTATGCGAACTATTTATTATTGAATGAAATGTACTTTTTAGATTGAAAAGGTAATCAATTGTGTAATGTCACATCAGTGTACCAACAAAACATGACTTAGGGTGTAGTCATGGAGGGGAGCTTCCAAAAACATTACAATTGGTGCTGCATAGTTTTTTTAGGATTATTTTAAAGTGGGAGGTACCATGAATTTTGTAGCCGAATTTATTCTTAAAAGTTTAAGCTCCACAATTTATGGAAGCAGGTGGGCTCATGAATTTTTTTATTTAGCATATTAAATTCACTTTAACTAAATGAATGAAAAAATGAAAAAAATTATTGATAATAATTAGAAATTGTTATATGATTGACAAGTGGCAGAAATAAAAGCCTAAGCTGGTGGGGCAATTTCTAGCCCCTGCCTTTTCCACCCGCTCAAATTTGCACCCTAAAAAGTAGGGGCTACTACTTTTGAGGAGAAGATTTCAATTAATCATGTATCAAAAAAAAATTTGTCTTCATGGGACCACCCACTCCATAAAAATAGATCTTGAAGCCCCCCTCATGGGACCGCGCCCTTAGTGCAGAAGTATAGGTCTCACTTTTTGTTGAGACCTTTTTAGACACCTTGGCATAAAACATACTGATGTGGCATCATATTTAGTGATGTTGCTTTGACACCTTCGTTATAAGTAGGGGACTTGCTAAGTAACCTATCGTAAAAAAATAAAATTGAAAGTGATTTAAAATTTTCATATAGAATTTTGAGAAGCACGAATGCAAGGTGCTCAACTACTTGACCATCTAATATGGTCATAGTATTATGGAACTACTTTTTTGCCCCTTGTGAGAGACACCTAACTGTGTTGCAAATGGGATGTACTAAAATGGGATGTACTAACCTTACCCCTTGTAAGATTTGTGAAATAGGTATTATTAATTTTTACATTGCAAATAGGGAAAACTCTATTAAGATAAAAGAAACAACCTATAGATGGAATTTACCATTGATTTATATTTTAATTATTTTGAAAAAATAGAATAAATTAAAATACAACTATTTTTTACATTTTATTGTTTAGGAAATATAGTCAATGATTCAATTTGATCCCTACATAGAAGTTGTGTGAAAGAAGTCTTCAATTTAGCTTTATTCCCACATTACTCTTCAAATATACTATGAATTCGTCAATCAAAAGTTCATCACAAATAAATTATATATACAATTACATGATATAAAGTTGTTATTGACTCTTTGATATCTGAGTAGAGTGAATAAAAAACTAAGAGACAATAAATTACATTGTTCTTTAAATTTCTTATATAATGAGTTGGAGGAGTGCCTCACGTGAAGATTATCATCCATATTCAAACTATCTTGTCTATTAAAACTATTAAGAGCTACTTCAACATATGACTTCATTACTATTTATATTATAATATTTAAAATTGGAGCATGTTTTAATGAGATATTAATCTTTGAATTAGTTATGAATTTTTTTTTAGGAATTCTATGTTATAAATTTTCTACTCAAGATAGGTTTTTAAAGTAAGCATTCAAACTTTCTAATAAAAATATTTAAAAAACCAATTGTTAAGATCTTTATTGATCAAAGAATTTAACATATTATTGCAAATCTTCATGAAAATTGATGAACTCAGGAGAACTTACTATATAATTATTAATGTCTAAATGTCTACTTTTATAATTGTGAAGTCACTCTTGATTTGTGGATCCATTGATTTAAAGTGATTTGTTTTCTTGTGAATCATGATATAGTGTACAAAAAAGTTAATGAGTTACAAATTTACATAATGTAGATTGTAAGTATGGAAAATAAACAATCAAACTTCACACATTAAAGATTACAATCAATTTACGTTAGGATGTGGTTATCATTATTACAATCATCATCAATAAAAAGTATTCCCACATTTCAATATTAAACCTATAAGAAGAGTAGTGTTGTGTGAAAAATCATTTACTTTAAACTAAATTAATATGAAGATACGCATAACAAGTGACATAGAATTTTCCATTTGATTAAAAAACTAACCTTCAAATCTTTGATCAATATATTATCAATTACAATATGGTTAGGCTCATTCCTTTAAAGGAGATCAGATAATTTATCATTTTAAAGATATTTTGGAGGATGACACTGATGAGGAGGCATTTAGAAGCATTGAAGAAAGTTGACATCCTTCTATCCTATATATTCTATTTCATACTGTACAATGCTTGTAAATCTTTGTAGCATAGAAATTTTGAAGTCCCTTATAAGTTTATTTTTAATAGTAGACAAACATATCATATTTTCTCTTAGTTTCACGATTTACTAAATATTATTTCTATTTGGCCAAGGCCCATGTTTTGTAGAAAAAAATTTAGAAGAAAATTCACCCATAAAATTCAAGAAAGAACTCATCAAACTTACCAAAAATTCAATCAAGCAAGATGCCACAACATGTACTCTTAAATTCACTTTAGCTCAAAATATTTGTAAAATAGACTAATAAAAGCTACACTTTCTCCAAAAGAATTCATTGAATACTAAGTTTTGTTTATCATAAACAAGATCAAGAAAATTCTACACAAAAGAATGATACACTACTTGTCAAAGATATTAAAAGTAAAGCACTTTCCTATAAAGAATTGAAGAATAAAAGCATGTTATTTTAAAATTTCAATGTTGAAAAACAAAGCATTGAAGGCAACCCCAAAATTGTGTTTCTTATGATATGTATTTGCTTGTGCTCTTGGTGGCCTAGATCACCTGATTCTGTAAGTTAAATTGCTCCCTTCAATTTCAGTGGATGATAATATTTGGCAATAAGCCCTTTTGAGATAGTTGATTTCCATCAATTAATACCTCGATAATGTTTTCGCAAGAACATAGTCCGACCTTCATAAGATTGTTTGCCCATTCTAGAAATGATGGAAGTCAATTGAATCTTTTATAGTTTTTACTTAATAAATTTGAAAGTAGTGTTTTTTTTAAATGTCCATATTGCTTATGGTTCATCCATCTGGTTTTCATCTCCTTATAAGAGGGCATTCTCCAAACTCCATAAGAACATTGGCTATTGTCTTCTCAAAATGGTGGAAGCCAATAAAATCTTTCACAATGAATTTCTACACAAACATTTTGAGCCGAAAGTGGTGACAATGTGGAAATCAAATTTACAATTCCTCCTAGTTGTTGAATCCCTTCCATTAATCTCCACAAGAACATTCCCCATTCTTGAAATGGTGGAAGCGACTTAAGTCTCTTATAATTATTTTTCGCTCAACAATTTTGCACATAAACTTCGTGGCATGGTGACAATCACCACAAATGTGAAGATTCTTAATAATTTGGATAAATGTACCAGGACATTTAATATACATAAGCCCAAAAGCAATAGCCAGATTCTCACTATGACTGCATAGCAAATGCGCTTTTTCTTCCTATTCCATATCCTGCAACACAGTTTCTGTTGGGCACATACCTCACCTCTATCATTTTCAGGGTCAAATCCTCCAATGTTCTATGAATTTCTGCAGATTGTTCATGTGCTCTGTGCTCTTCAGCGAATGGATGAAGCTTGTTCTTGATATCAGTCCATGCATATCCTGGCATCTTTGACATCCCCTAATCTTTCATTATTGCTCTTTCCTTATCTAAACTATCCCTCCTTCGAGCTACTACATATATGTTTGACATCGGAACATAATAGCTAGCCTTCTTGGGTTTCAGGTCATAAAGATATTTTGCTACAGGCTCTCCCAACTGTATATTTTGATGAATTGTGTAGGTACCAAGCAAGAAACCCCACACATCATCATTTGGTTTTAATGGCATCTTGCCAATGATATCATATGCCTCGTCCAAGTGCCCTGCTTGACCAAGAACATCTACCATGCATGCATGGTATTCCAACCCAGGCATAATGCAATTTAATCTCGTTTCATCTTGTCAAAGTAATGTTGGCCTTTCACTAGCATGCATACCTGCATGACTGCAAGCAGATAAAGTAGCAAGAAAGGTGACACTGTACGGCTTATATCCTAGTTTAAGCATTCTATCAAACAGCCTAATTGCCTCCTCACCACGCCTAATTATATCTTTACGCGTCATTGTGTTAAACAAGCTAACTGCAATCTTTAAACTCCCACATTCTACTTACATGTCTATCAGGGCACTAACCATGAAAACATCTGATTAAAACCCATTTCTAATAGAAGAATTATGTAACTCCTTACCTTGTTGAACAACCACTAGGCCTGTGCAAGCTAGAAGAACACTTATGACAGTGACAGCATTTGGCTTCACACCTGCCAGCTGCATTTTGTGAAACATCTTAAGGGCTTCCCCACTCTGTCCATTCTGATCATATGCTGTGATCATTGCAGTCCATGAGACAACATCTTTTAGAAGCATTTCGTCAAACACTTTGAGCGTACTCTCAATAACGCTGCACTTGGCATACATTGCCACAAGCGCATTTCCCACTCGCAAATCCAAATGGAATCCACTACTAATCATGCAAGCATGAATCTCCTTACCATTTGTAAAGACTGAAAATCTCAAGATTATGCCACATAAGCAAATTCCATAAATGTGGAAAGTCGAACAAAATTCAAAGCCGATTTAAGATATAGACTAGCATAGAAAAAGGATTTCTTACATAAGGAAAAATATGCAAGAATTCAACCTATTCATCGAATTAAGATACATGAAAAAAATGAATCCATTTAAGTAATGGTGTCGATCATAATATCAAACACACTATGTCATAATACAATGATAAAATAAATTCTAACAATGATGTTGACCTACTCGTCGAGCACCCCAAATACATCATGATAGTTCATCAATACACAAAATTAAAACATCAAGTACATCTGGTATATCATGCATCAAATGTCTACATCAATGCAGGACCATGAAGATCAATCATGAAACATAGGTACCATCGGACAACTGTCCATTTGCAAGGTCCATGTCTTATAAGCCATCAGACATTTGTCCATCTACTATCTCAAGATAGGAGTGTGGCACAGACACTTTTTTCGCCCAACCACAGAGTGGTTAGCTCTCTCGGGGCTCTTCCTAACATGAAGAGCATGCTGACCATACCCGAGAAGCCTAGCAACTCGAAACTGGAGGATCAGATGGATTTGGTGCAGTCGTGAAACTAACTACGAGCACATATGCCTAATATAGAACATAATCATGGATATGGTAGGGAGATGAAACATAACTGGAATATTTTAGAAAACATATGCAAATAGTTTTAGCCAAAGCATTTAATCATCAGACTTCTACTGATAGATAGAAAGAAATGTACAACATTTTCAATTCTACCCTTCACTATTTTTCCCACATTAAGCACCCTTCATTTTCAGGTTTGTATCAAGCAAATCAATAGCTTTCCTAAAACACCATTCTAAGTGAATTTATTATTGGTTAAATCTCGCTTATCAATAGTCTGATTCAAATAAATAGTAATTACCAATTTCGTACAATTTCCAAAAAAGTTGTAGCCCAACAATAATAATATAACACAAGTCAACAATCCCTTAAACATATCATTTATATGCCACAAAGAAATTTTTATAACATTAAAAGGTAAGGACTGTTAGATGTATGTAATTTGAGAACCAAAAGGGGACATTTTTGTATCGTCTTAAAATAGAAGCACTTCCATGATAAGAGCATTTAGCCCTCCCAGTGAGTAGTCTGGGGTCATGTTAAGCACCTTGATTAGGTCTTTGCATGTATCTGGCTTTCTCCCCTGTTCTGCTTCTCTATCCACCTATTTTCAACTTTATTTTTGTATTTCCTAGCATCTTGGATTGAGGTCCTGAGGTTTTTGACCTTGAGGTCAAAGATGACCTTGAGGGTCAATGACGACCTTGACCCTAACCTAGGTCAAGGACAACCTCAACCCTGACCTAGAGTGGGGTCTACCTTGTCCTTGACCCAGATTTCAAATTTTGGATTCCCATGATTTCCGAATGTCAGGTTTCAGAAATATTTATTTTCCCGCTTCTGAGTCAGCCATTTTGGGTTTCAAAATGGTAAATCCTTAAATTGCATTTAATATGGGTCTATTTCTAGGGGTTAAGTTTAATTAGGATTTAATTCCCTAATGTTGGCCTTCTCTAGAGGTTTGTGCCCTAGATCACTATAAAAGAAAGCCTTCCTCTCTCATTTTCATATCTCATCTCATAGTAATCAAGTGATATCAAGTTTTCATAATCTCTCAAGCTCTCAAGTGCAAGCAAGAAGGAGAAGGAAAGAAAGCAAGCATTTATTCAGCCTCAAGCCTAAGCATCCATTCAAGCATTCAAGAATTCATCAAGGAGATCCATTGTTAGCCATTGAAGGTTTCAATCTCTTTGGAGCCCCCTTGAAGATTTCTCCTTCCACATTCATCCAAGCCTCCTCATATGCAAAGATCCATTCAAGATTAGCATTGAAAATCAAATGCCATTGATTTGAGACATCCTACATTCATTCTACATCCATTGGAGCATCCCTACTTGTGGATTCAAGGATTTGAATCCTCTACAAAGATTTCAACATAAGCAAGGTGAATTGTTTCATTTACTTTGTTTATACACATTGCAATTTCAATTTAATTTCAAGGTTATTTCTTAAATTGGGGTTTGACCAAAGCAAACCCCCCATCTAAATAATAAAAACTCTATTTTTCTTGTAGGTACAATTGCAGAACTGTGAATCTGAGCTTGGATTTGGATGCCCTTTTTGGTGAACTTCTGAGATCTATGAACAAAGTCAAGGATGACCTTCAAAATCTCAAAGTAGTTTTTGACCTTTTATCGAAGTCAAAGACTACCTACTATCAGAAAGATAAAAATTTTCTAGGTTTTCTTCGTCTCAGCATTTCTAGTTCGAAACAGGTTGTAGAATTACCTGAAACTACACACAGACATCAGAAATCAACATTTTCCAAATCTGCCCTATTTTGAGGTTAGATATTTGTCTTTCAATTATTTCAAATTTCAAGCACATCTTCTTTATAGGGAAATATAAGGTTTTCTTCTTTCTTCATATTCTCCATAGATTGATTCTTTTGTGTATTAACCTTTTGGTTGATCAACTTGGATTTTTCCTTTAGGAATTTGGATTTAGAAGTATATCTCATTTGTTTCCCCCATTCATTGTGAAATGAACCATTTTCTATCCTATTTATTTTGGTGAACCCAACAAGCTTACTCTCTTTCTTTTTTGTGTTAGATATCCCTTTATCTTATTGTGTTCACCTTTATTATTTATTTTGGTGAACCCGACATACTTACTCTCCTTTTTTTTGTGGAATTCGATGCCCTATTGTGTTTTATGGTATTAGATTTTCTTTTATCTTGTTGCTATTAGATTTCTCTTTTATGTTAAATCTTGTATGCTAATTAGATTTCAAAAATACAAAAAAGTTGCAAAATTTCTTTCAAAATACAAAAATATTCATTCTTTATGTGTTCTTAGTTTAGTTCATTTGCATTGCATCATTTTATGAGCTTTACTACTACTAGTCCTACTTATAACATTCCGGTTAGAAGAAGTCGTAGACTCATGGGTGCCTTTGATCGTAAATCTTCCTCTCCTTTCCTTATGATCTCAGATGATAATCTGATTCTTCATGATTCCAATCCTACTATGGAGAAAAACTCTTCCCACTCATCTCATGATGAGGATGATGCTTTAAGATTTCCTCCTAAACAAGTCCAAAAAATTTCAATTGAACTTGATAAAATGGGTAATTAGATTATTCAAGAGAACCATAATCAAGATTTTATTCAAGCTATAGAGGCTCTCAAGAAATTTCTTTGTGATAGTGATCAAGGTGTTAAGCTCTTGTGTGGTATTACTCACCTCGTGCATTCAAATGTTAAACCTTTAGATCAAGAAGCTCAAGACTTAGGGTTGATTCCTCCTATCACTAGTATAGAACCATCTTCTAATCCTTTACCTAGTGTTCCTACCTATACTCCTTTGGTGACTGTGATGGTTTCCTCTATTCCTATGAGTGTTCCTCCTATGTCCCTTCGTACATCACAACCTTCATATCATAATGTTCCTTTTACTTATTCTAATCCACTTCCCACAGTAGTTTGTAGTGTTCCTCTAATTGTATCTTCTATTCCGGTAGCTTCTTACACTTTACCTAGTGTTTCTAATGTTGTTATTCCTCCTATTTCATCTAATGATTCAACAATCATTAGTTTGGCTCAAACTGTGTCTTCTCTACAACAACAACTCGCTTCCTTAACTCAAAACAATTTTAGTGTTCCTACATGTGACATGGGAAGTCCTTTGTCCAAAGACATTATTCGTACTCCTATTTCTTAGCAAGTTGATATGCCTCATCTTGAGAATTACAACAGAAAAGGGGATCTCGTTCATCATGTTAAAACATTTCAAATTTTTTGTCGTGATTATGCTCATGACTATAGGATTTTAGCCAAACTATTTACTAGAACTTTCCATGACAAGGCCTTATAATGGTATTGTTCCTTGCCTCCTTATTCTATTGATTCATTTCCACAACTTCCTAATTCCTTTATTCAACAATTTCAAAATAATATTGGCCCACAAGTGTCTTTGACTAATTTGATGCATTGTAAACAAAGTGCTAAAGAAAAATTGACTAAATTTATTGGTAGATTTAAGCATTTGTATGCTCAAATTTCCTATCCTATGCGGGATATTAATATTCAACATATGTTTATTTCAAATTTGTAAAAGGATATTAAAGAGATAAGATTTTTCTTCCTAAATTTACCTCTTTTCAACAACTTTGTGCAATGCTTCATCATTATCAATTATAAGTGAGTCAATTTGAGAGCAACACTCCAATGGCTCCTATTCTAGTTGATAAAAGTGATGCTGCTCCTAATCTAAACAAATTTAAAAAATTTAACAACTATGTCAAGATAAACAAATAAGCAAATGCAGTTGCTAATCAAGTTGCTATTGCATCTCACAATGTCACTTCTGCATCCACTACTTTTCAATTGAATTGTACATTTACTCCTCTTTCTAAATCTTTACATTCTATTATGAATAGGTTGTTAACTGCTAATAAGATTACTTTACCTCCTATTCGACCTCTTTTACCTACTACAATTGCATCTAATTCTTTTGATCCTAAAGCTTTTTGTCAATATCATCGTCAGAATGGTCATGATACTGAGAAGTGTTATTCTTTAAAACATAAGGTTCAATACTTAATTTATTCTAATGCCTTATCTATTGATAATCTTGATGGTAGTGGGAACAAATCTATCTCTTTTCCTAATCAAAACCTTCAAATCTATACAAATCCTTTACCCACGCATGATACTAATACCATTGCTCAGCCATCTTCTATGGAAATTTTATATGATTCAAAGATGGATGATCTCAATCATGTTGTTAATCAAGTGGAGTATGTTGGTCAATTTGTACCTCCACCTCAACCTCAACCTTGGATTCAACCTCAAGTTCAATCTCAACCTCAACCAAAACCTAAGCCTAAAATTGAAAACTCATCCTAAACCTCGACAACAACCTAAGAATAAAAGACCTTGGGAACTTTTGATTACCTTTGATGACTCTAAGACTATTAAAGCTCTTTATGGTCCCCTTTATATATATGCTAGGATTTCTTAGAAACCTACTTGTGGTTGTCTTGTTGATCCTACATCATTAGTCAATGTTATTACTCAAGAAAATCTTTTTATGAAAATCCTGTAACACAATTCTTATGATACATCAAATGTGTGGATTTAAACTTGTAATAGTTTTCTTTATCCATCATTTGGTTCTATTAATGTACCGGTTGAACTTAGTGGAAAAATTGTTAACACTACCTTTATTGTTGTTCCTACTTCTGATCAATTTCAAGTTAAGATTCATTTGCCTTGGTCAAATGCCATGCATGTTGTTGCTTCACCTATCCATAAGTGTCTTAAATTTGTTCATGATGAAGAAGTGAAGATAGTTAATCATAGTTTATATCAACCTTCTAGGCCTAAAGATTATGCTACTCTTGATTTCTTTTGGCCTTCATTACCTAATTTATGTCCTCCTAGACCTGATAATCTTTTCCATTCATATCAAGATTATAAACATCATAAGATTCTTGAATTAAGCGTACCTCCTATGGATCTTAGTCATGGTCTTTTGCCTACACCTTCTATACCTCCTTTAACTATGGCTTCTAGTTTCGTTAATCAAGTTCCTCCTATTGTTGATAATCCTAAAGAACCTGTAAAGGATCCTATGATTGTTCCTCCTAGTTCTCAACCTATTTCACGTAAAGAAAAACATAATCAATCTCCTAATGAATGTTGTAAGAAGCATCGTGCTCATGCTAAATCTCCTAATTCTATTCTTCAAAGATCTTTACCTTCTTTGGATAAGACTATGCATGATGTTGTTACTAATAATAATCTTAAGATGCATGATTATGATGATCCTATTTGTATCTTAGATCCTATTTTGATTAATTTGGACAAAGAAAATACTCTTGATGATACTAATGATGTTAATGATGAATATGAGACTATTGACATTGATATTGATTTACCTAATATGTTTTCATCATAATTAACTTTACACCTAGTGTCAAACATTATGCTTCTCAAGAGGATCCTTGTTTGGAACTGGCTATCATTCCTACTATGTTGGATATAGTCCCTCTTGCGAGTTACCCACCTTCCCTAAATGATATAGAACAAGATGGGGAGAGTAGGTGGCACGCTTGATCAGCTTGTCCTCCATGGTAGCTTTTGTTTTATGTTTTCCTATTGTACTATGCTTCTCCCATGATGCGTTTGCTAAATGTTGTTAGATTATTTTATACAACCCTTGTTACTCAGTTGGTGCAAGGTGATAATGGAATAAAACTTGTCGTACCATTCCTCTTTATGTACCTTTATTATTTTATATGTTGTTTCATGTTATGTTGTAATTGTGCTATTGTTCGTAAATGTTTCCTTGTGTAATCCGCTTGGATTCAAGATGTGGTAGCACTAATTCTTTTTGGTCTCCATGTCATGGTTTGAAAAGATTCTTTTTTGTATATCTTATGTGATCTTTCCTCCTTTGTGATTGTAGTTCTACTTTCTTTGGGGAATCATGTCAATTCATTTGCAATAATATCCTATATATATATATATATATATATATATATATATATATATATATATATATATATATATATATATATATATGTATGTATGTATGTATGTATGTATGTATGTATGTATGTATGTATGTATGTATGTATGTATGTATGTATGTATGTATGTATGTATGTATGTATGTATGTATGTATGTATATATATATATATATAATCTTATGATCATACTGATCCTGTGACAGGTAGATCCCTTCTGTGTTCTCTATATGTTTTAGTGATATTTCCCTTGATTTGTCTTCATCTAGGGGCATCTCGAAGTGGAAATGTAATCAGTGGAATTGTTTATGTTTCTGTTAAAGCCATTGCTTCTGTTAAAGTGTTAGCAATGACTTTAATGTGGGGACATACGCTCTGCTCACCTATTACACACACACACACACTTTTTGATACACATATATTTTTTTTCAAGATAGCTTTTCTCCCTTTTTGGATTAATGATTAATCCTTAAAGTGTGGATTTATATTTCAAGATATCTTGATCCTGCTAGTTTCAAGTATATATATTTTTTATCCCTTAAGGTCGGTGGTGTCCTTAAGACTGGATCTCCTTTGCTTTTGATTTTATTCTTATGGAATAGAATATTCCTAAGGGTGAATCCCTAATGGGTTGACTAGTGATTAGCCACATTCACTAGGTGGTTCAATTCCATCTTTCTAGTTATGTCATTTCCTTGTGTGGTTCACAACGGGACATAAGTTCTCAGTGAGTGAAATAATCACACCCTCTCTCTCTATAGAGATGTCTCTCTTATTGTGATCTTGGAGTTGATGAAGACTTGAGTCTCTAGGGGCTTGAGGTTTCTCTTTGTCCCTTTGATTATGATAAGGATATCTTTTCATTATGATCTCCTTTACCAAGAGTTTTCATTGAGTCCATACTCTTGCTAAAGTGGGGGCTTAATCTATCATCTTAAAATGGAAGTACTTCCATGATAATAGATTTTAGTCTTCCAAGTGAGTAGTCTAGTGTCATGTTAAGTTTCTTGATTAGGTCTTTTCATATATCTGGCTTTCTCCCCCCGTTCTGCTTCTCTATCCACCTGGTTTCCACTTTATTTCTACATTTCCTAGCATCCTAGATTGAGGTCCTAAGGTTTTTGACCTCAAGGTCAAGGATGACCTTGAGGGTCAATGACGACCTCGACCCTGACCTAGGTTATGGATGACTTTGACCCCGACCTAGGCTATGATCTACCTTGTCCTTGACCCAGATTTCAAATTTTAGATTCCCATGATTTTTGGATGTCGGGTTTCAGAAATATTTATTTTCCCACTTCCAGGTCGGCCATTTCGGGTTTCAGAATGGTAAATCCTTAAATGGCATTTAATATGGGTCCATTTCTAGGGGTTAATGTTAATTGAGAGTTAATTCTCTAATTTCGGCCTTCTCTAGAGGTTTGTGCCCTTGATCATTATAAAAGGAAGCCTTCCTCTCTAATTTTCATATCACATCTCATATCAATCAAGTCATATCAAGTTTTCATAATCTCTCAAGCTCTAAAGTGCAAGAAAGAAGGAGAAGGAAAGAAAGAAAGCATTCATTTATCCTCAAGCCTAAGCATCCATTCAACCATGCAACCATTCAACCATTCAACCATTCATCACAGAGATCCATTGTTAGCCATTGAAGGATTCAATCTCTTTGGAGCCCCCTTGAAGATTTCTCCTTCCACATTCATCCAAGCCTCCTCATATGCAAAGATCCATTCAAGATTGGTGTTGAAGATCAAATGTCATTGATTTGAGACATCCTACTTTCATTCTACATCCATTGGAGCATCCCTACTTATGGATTCAAAGATTTGAATCCTCTACAAGGACTTCAACATAAGCAAGGTGAATTGTTTCATTTAATTCATTTATACACATTACAATTTCAATTCAATTTCAAGGTTAATTCCTAAATTGGGGTTTGACCAAGGTAAATCCCCCATCCAAATAATGAAAACCCTCTTTTTCTTGTAGGTACAAGTGCGGAACTACAAATCTGAGCTTAGATTTGGATACCATTTTCGGTGAACTTTCGAGATCTACAAACAAAGTTAAGGACAACCTTCAAAATCTCAAAGTAGTCTTTGACCTTTTATCGAGGTCAAAGACTACCTGCTGTCAGAAAGATAAAAATTTGCTTGGTTTTCTTCATCTTAGCATTTCTAGTCTAAAACAAGTTGCAGAATTGCCTGAAACTGTACAAAGACATCAGAAATCAGAATTTTCCAGATCTTCCCTATTTTGAGGTTAGATATTTTCCTTTCAATTATTTCAGATTTCAAGCACATCTTCTTTATAGGGAAATATAAGGTTTTATTCTTTCTTCATATTCTCCATAGATTGATTCTTTTGTGTATTAACCTTTTGGTTGATCAACTTAAATTTTTCCTTTGGGAATTTGGATTTAGAAGTAGATATTATATTTCTCCCATTCATTGTGACATGAACCCTATTCTATCCTATTCAATTCTGAGTTGATAGCAAGATATATTCATAGCAACAATCCTAACATGAGCCAAAATACCAAGAAAAATAAGTTTGACCAAGCAACTGTTGGGACATGATTCACAGATATAAAAATCAGTTTGTTATCACTCGAGGAATTGAATAAGGAACATGATTCTCCTACAAATCTTGGCATGCATTTCAAAATGAGTAATAGATCTGAATAAATATCAATAGCATGTAATTCTAGTGTCTATATTGCCTATTTATCTAAGCACACATATTATGTTTTGATTGGCATTGGTTATAAGTAAATAAAAGCCATGGAAAAATCATAAGGTATAGTTATTTTCAAAAAAGAACATGATATCTTGTATTTAAGGAAATCTAAAAAATTGGTTTAACTTTTTCTAGAATGACAAGAAACTTACAAGGAGAATCTTAATGTTTTCCAAAGATGACATAATTCTGATTTTAACTTTCCTTAAATTAGTTTCAAGCTAACTGAATTTACACCTATGCTTTAGGCAAGCTAACATAATTAATCTAAAAGAAAGGGAGGTGGCTCAAACAATGAAAAAAGATAAGGCCTAGTGCATTTTAACAGAGAGGATGCGACATATATTGGTTTAATCCACTGCACACAAAAGGAAACAAAGCTCCCCCTGAAGTTATGATAGACACATCTACCATGGAGGAAAATGCTTAAGGACATGGGTATGTTGCATCTTCATCTAGAGACTAGGAGAAAAATAATGCATTGCTAAATTTAAAATAGGAAACACATGCAAAGGGGTCAGATTAATAATCAATTTGAACAACTTACATGTCTCAACTTCTAACTAAAAAGAAACAACCCAACACCAATGATGGTAAACAATAAAATAAAGAGGAACATTACCCATGGCCAACAGGAAAAGATATAATGTAGAGAGAACAAGAATTGGAAATTAGTGCCAAGATTATGCCACACTACTAGGCAATAATAATGAGAGCACATAACAAAAGAGAAGTTCGTTAAAGCCATTTCCATCAACAAGAAAACAAAAGATCATAACCAATTTTAATAGAAATTGATATATGTGTGTGTGTGTGTGTGTGTCTATATATATATATATATATATATATATATATATATATATATATATATATATATATATATATATATATATATATATATATATATATATATATATATATATATATATATATATATATATATATATATATATATATATATATATATATATATATATATATATATATATATATATATGAAAATCTACCTCCCATCCTAAAATACAACTTCATTATATTTATATTTAAAACTACGACCCAATTATCTTTTTGAACAATAGTAAACTGGAGCTTTAACAATGCATTAATCATTCACCTATTATTCATTTGTAATGTTTTGAATGGAATTGCATAAGTAATGTGAATTTGAAAATGCTTGAAATTAAATAAAATAAGATACATACCTCATAATGGAACAGATTTAGAAATACTTATTTTTTGAAGCTTGTGCACAATTTCAGAAGATTCTGCAACTAGATTCGGGACTAGAAATCTGAAACGGAGAAAACTCAGAAAACTTTTGCCTTTCTAGTAGCAAGTAGTCTTTGACCCTAATAAAAGGTCAAAGACTACCTTGAGATTTTGAAGGTTGACTTTGAATTTTTTCAGAGATCTTGGAATTTCACCGAAAAGGGTACTCAGATCTGCCCTCCAATTCTTGAGACAATGACTATAGATATCTAAAAAATGGTGTTTTGGGGTGGCTATATAGGGTTTTGCCTTAGTCAAATCCCCGCTTTGGTGATCTCCACCTCCACGAATAACTTATTGAAATAGAATGTGTGTGTGTATTGAAAGTGTAATGCCAAGATCTAATCCTCTAGATTAGAACCCTAGCATGAATATGTATGAGGAAACAATGCATAGATTTGAATAAGATAGGAAAGCATACCAAGCCCCCAAGGCTAAAGTACTCCTACCGAACTCATAATCTATAATTGCTACCCCATGATTGTATCTTTGAATGCTTCAATGTTGGCAATGGTAGAGCAAGGAAGAAAGGATCTCTCTTGCTCCAAATAAGTGTTCAAAATGGTGTGCTCATAAAGATGCTTGATATCAACAATGGCTTGATCTTCTATATCATCCTCTTGCAATCTTGCATCTTCACTTCACCATCACTTACTTGCTTGCTTCTTTTGCAATTGCTTGGTTGTGTGAAATCACTTGGGCAAAATGAATGCAAATGAGAGTCTTTATATAGAGGTCTCAAGGTGAGGCTCCTAGAGTAATATGAGGACCCATAATTCAAATTTCACCTCTAATTATGATCTAATCACAATAACCAACTAAGGGAAAATAATTAAATGAATTTTTAATTAAAACCTTTCTGCACTCGGATCTGAAGGCTCGACATTGATTTCGGGGCCCATCGGGACCAAATTTGAAAAGGGGAACCAAATCCCAAAGGAGGTCAAAGATGACCTCATCTTTGACCTAGGTTAAAGACAAAGGTCCAGAACCTATTAGAATTTGAAACATAAGGTCTCGGGGATGCCCGGAGACCTAGAAATGATGTCATAATGGGTCAGAGTGCCAAGGAGAGGCATAAATCCTATGATGATCATGATGAAGGCCAAGAGGACCTATTTCTAAATCCAACCTAGAAAATAGAGCCAAGGAAGAGGGAAATTAAGGAGAATCCTCAGGATCCTAACCCTAATCTCACCTAGAATGAAGGAATCAAGTGTAGAATGCATCCTAAATGCAAGTCTATTATGATAATGTACTAAATGAGGGTGCTAAACCTATCAAGATGGAAGTGCTTACATTTTAAGATGATACATTTAGCCCCCACTTTATCTTAGATATGACACTACATGAATATGCGAGCTAAAGTAAGAAAACATCATAGTAAATAACAAGGATATAGCCAAGTCCTCAATGCAGAGATCCTGTAGAAAATTGTTAGAACTTGCAACACACAAGGTTAATGAAAATCCATAAATAACTTAGAGCTTACTATATAAAAATTGAGAAGTGCAAAAAGCCCTTTATGCCCCCTTGTTTCAGCTTTCTACTTCCGAAGGGTGAAACAGGGTGATAAGGATAACTCTATTCACTGGATATGCAGTTTGTTGAAAAATCCTTTCCTAAACTAATTAGAAGGATTCCTAATCTTCCTAAACTAGCTCAAGGAATTAGGTATCTAAATCATGATTCCAACTTCAATGATAGTACTAAAATCGGAGTTACCAAACTCAAGTTATGATGAAAAGAGTGTATGTCTATCTAAATGCATAAGAAGGGAAATCTGAGTTTACCATGAGAAAACCATACTAAAACCCTAATTTGAACTATAAATAAGGAAAAGGGAGGGATATTCATTCTTACCATTTACAGATTTGAAAAGAGGAAGCAAGATACCGAGGAGATAGGAACTTTGAGCGATGCACATGGAGCTTCTAAGGCATAGCCTAGCTACTGGATAGTCACTTCCTAAGGTGAGTTTGTTGTTGTATGCTTTTTTACTTTCCAAATTCCCATTTCTCATAGGCAAGGTCAACTTTATTCCTTCTAGGTCGACCTTGACCCATCTATGTTGACTTTGACCCAACAAATTTGACATTGACTGGAAGGTTTTTACCTGATCTGGGATGAGGTCAACCTTCACCCAACAAGGTTGTCCTTGACCCAGGAAAGTTGACTTTGACCCAGTAAGGTCATCCTTGACCTAACTGAGGTTGAATTTTACTTAGTTCAGTTAGATTTGTATATTTGATGATGTAGATTACTGATATGATGTCTATTTGTGCTTGCAAGACTTGGTCCATCTCTAAGAGCATCCCTTTGGAGAGTAGCTAGTCATGGTCAGAGAGAGACTATCTGAGCTTGAGGATGAGGAGATGTAGTTACGTATACATGTGGAACTATACTGGGTATCAGTCTTACCATGGATCAGACTACACCGAGCCATGCTATCAGCTCTGATAGAGGGGTGGGATGAGGATGCTCCTTCCATCTTTCCTCTAGGGAGATTACAATGACACTAGAGGATGTCTACAGGATCATGCAGCTTCCAGTCCGAGGTGAGACTATCAGACCTAGATCACAACATGCTTGTGAGGAGATTCATATAGATGCATAGTATTATATAGGATGAGTTCCACAAATGCAGACCCGATCGAATCAGGTCCTATTATCATCCACACTATCAAGCCCTACACCTTTAGTATAGAGGGTGATGCTTTGGATAGTATCCTTGGTTATGTTACCCAACTCAAAGGGTACCATATTTTGTACACCTCTTACACATCTTATACAAAGGATGGAGAGGGAGAGGGCCGTTATCTCATGGGGTCGTAGCATGTTAGCCCAGCTATACCATGAGCTAGGTCAGCTAGTGAGGTATCAAAGGGAGAGTCTATTGATATGCACGCTCTTACAGATTTGGTTGTTTGAGCATTTCACATGTATACATCCACAAGGAGTTCTAGTGATGGTAGATGCGAGTACACCGAGAGTCTTTGTGTATCCTTTGAGAGATGCTTGGTAGTTTGGAGATATCCTCTACTGGAGAGTACATCTAGACCACATTTCAAGCACCGATGTGATATGGATACCCTATTGCTAGATGCCAGAGTGGCCTAATACATGATTCCAAATGAGATATTCACCATGGAAAAAGCTGTTAGAGGGTCATCAAAATCATATAGTGATGTCGTACTATTATGATCGAGTGATGAGGTAGTTTGGACTATTACAGGGAGTCCCTAGAGTAGTACCTCACTATGTACATCTGACGAGGTACCATTAGAGACCCGACACCATGCATTGACCATCGATAGGAGACATAGAGGATAGTGATGCAGATGAGATAGAGGACATAGAGGTACCATCAGATGTGACCTACTCAGGCATGAGTCAGGATTATATCAGGTACTGGAGTCTATAGGGGACTCGCCCCATCTTCCCTGAGGATTATCATATAGGTGATCCAAGTTTTTTCAGAGAGGACACACTGGGATAGTGGTCCAAAAAGGAGGATGAGGATATCTGAGATGAGGAAGAACACATCTCTGAGGGAGATCCCATGGAGGAGGGAAGAGTAAAAAAAGTAGAGGAGAGAGTAGAGGATATACCTCCATCTAGTGATACTAGTGAAAATATACACATTACTCACACATCACCACTGAGATCACAACGGCCCCTACGGCCCCACATAGAGACACCACCATCAAGACCTAGATATGGAAAGTGTAGAGAGAGTAGTCACTCCATGCCCCCACCATCTAGACACTTTAGTGACATCTAGGAGGGAGACCTAGGTATGAAATATGAATTTTGATTAAATATGTGATTTGATTTGAGATAAAAAGACACTAGACTGATAAATGTAATTTTCATTCTTCAGCTAGCATAGCAGAGTGGAGGAGATTTGTATCCAAGATTCTCAAGGATACAATTATATCCTACTAACTACCAGCCAACAAGAAAGATTCTTACATTGGTCCCAGAGATCCTGACATGCATGCTGACATCCTTGCATACATCTAGTGAGAGCTGAGATTGTGCAGAGAAAGGGAGGAGAAGCTGATAGCTGAGATATAGAGTTCCTGAGAGTGTCCACAAGGTATGAGTAGGAGCCACACACAAACACACAAATATTCATTGTCCTATCATAGGGCAGAGAGATTAGGGAGCCATTGGCCACCAGAGTGTAGTGATAGATAGGGCCATTTGCCACATATGTGTCAAATCTTGAAAAACTCTTTTTGATGAATGAAAAACTTTCTCTACTGATTAGTTCAATGTTTGATTACTATGTTTTCATTGATGTAAAACTTAATAGAAAGAAAGTAAGTGCATGAATATATTCAATATGTAATTTTACTAGAACTACATAACCTATAAAACAAACTTTATAAGGAATACATAAATGCACAAGGAGAGAATGAAAAAAATTAAGGATAATAACATTAGAGATGCATAATATTAATGGGTTCCTTAAAAGAAACACCATCCATATCAGCAAGTTTATAAGCACCTGAACCAAAGTCTTCAATAACAACAAAAGGTCCAAGCCAATTAGGGCTAAATTTTCCTTTTTCACCTGGTAAAGCATTCACATTTGGTTGTTTATCATAAAGGACTAAATTACCAACCATAAATGTTCATTGGATTACCTTATGATTGTATTCTTTCTGAAGAGATTTATGATAAGATTTTATATGTTCTAATGCATGTATTCATTGTTCATCCAACATTTCTAGTTGTTGTAAGTGTTGTTCATGAAAAGTATCCTTATCAATTATCCCATGTAGAGTAGGTTTTTCTAATTCCAAAGGCATAATAGCATCAGTACCATAGACAAGGTTGTAATGATAAGTACCCATGGTAGTACGAACACTAGTCCTATAAGCCCATAAAGCATAAGTCAGTTGAGTATGCCAATCTTTCGCATGATTACTAACTATTTTTCTCAAAATTTGTTTAATAATTTTATTTGATGCTTTAGCTTATCCATTACATTGAGGACAATAAGGAGTTGAAAATCTATGTTGAATTGTATATTTCTCCAAGAATTTCACAACTTCCTTATTTTTAAAAGAGGTACCATTATCTAAAATTATCGTCGAAGGAATACCAAATCTTGTTATGATATTATTAAGGATGAAATCAAAAATATCATTCATCGTTGTTTACCAAAGAGGGACAGCTTCAACCCACTTCGTGAAGTAATCTCTAGCAATCAAAATGTAAGTATGTCATTGAGAAGAAGCTGGTGATATTTTTCCAATAAGGTCAAAACCCTAAACACTAAAAGGCCATGGAGAAACTTGATTACAAAGCTCACAAGTAGGAGCCTGAATCAAATTGCTATGTTGTTGATATTGAGGACATTTCTTAACAAACATGAAAAAATCTTGTTCCATTGTTTGCCAATAATATCCCATTCTAAGCAATTTATTAACTAGGGATTTTCCACCAAAATACCCCCCACAAGAACTAGAATGAGCTTTTGCCAAAGCTACAGGGATTTCAATTCTATTGAGACATCTTAATAATAATCCTTCATAAGAACGTTTGTAAAGCGTATCTCCTAAAATGATGTAATGTGTTGCAAGCTTCCTAATACGATTATGCGTCTTCCTTGTTGTTGATTCAGGAAAAGTACCATCTTTCAAAAAATGAAAAATATGTGAATACCATTCATCAAAATGCAAATTGAAATAATCAGAGGTAATCTTTCTAGAAATTGTAGGGCTTTTAAGAGTTTGTATAATAAACTAAAATTTTTCAGCATTATTCTCAAGATAAACCAAAGAAGTTGTGCTTGCCATGACATATGCATGTCAATTATCCTTCCTAGGTAAAGTCTAAATCATATAAGAGGAGAATTGTGAAAGCACATTAAGAGCTAAATCTTTATATTGTGTCATTTTATCATTCTTAGTCTGATATCCTCCTTTAATCTGTTCAATAATTAATTGTGAATCTCCATATATTTGTAAATGTTTGATATTAAGGGATAAAGTTACTCGTAGGCTAGCTATAAGAGCTTCATACTCTGCAATGTTATTAGTACAAGGGAAGGTTAATTTGTATGATAAAGGGATGGATTTTTTCATAGGGGGAATCAAGATAATACCCACATGAGAACATGTCTTACATTTAGACCCATCAAAGTATAATTCCCAAATATCATCATGTTGAATAGCTAGAATATCATCATCAACGAATTCTATTGAAGTAGAACATGTATCTGGGTGAGGACAAGGAGCTTTGGCTAAATAATCTATTAACACTTGTCCCTTAATAGACTTCTGAGAAATGAAATCAAGATCAAATTCTATAAGCAACATCACCCACTTTGCCAACTAGCTAGAGAGATCAGTTTTTGAGAAAAGATGTTTCAAATGATCAAATTTAACAATCACATTAACTTCAACATTTATAAGATAATGCCTGAGTTTCTAACATGCATAAAATATAGCTAGACATTTTCTTTCCAAATCTGTATATCTTGATTCATAATCAATTAAAGTCTGACTAATGTAATATACAAGTCTTTCCTTACCATCATTATCATTTTGAGCTAACAATGCACTCACAGCCTTCAGAGTCACTAAAGTATATAAATGGAATAGTTTATCAAATTTAGCAGGTTGTAAGATAGAAGGATTTACAAGATACTCCTTAAATTGCTCAAAAGCCTGTTTACAGTCGTCATTCCAAGAGAAAGTGGTATCCTTTCTAAGCAAGGAAGTAAAAGGGATAGTATGATCCACTAAATTAGAAATAAACTAACAAATATCTTGTATTTTTCCTTGTGAACTCCGTAACTGAGAAATATTCTTAGGAGGAGGTATATTAACAATAGCTTCAATCTTTTCAGTATCTACTTCTATGCCTCACTTAGAGATTATAAATCCTAATAATTTACTAGAATCAACTCCAAAGACACATTTCTTAGGATTCAATCTCATGTTGTAACTTCTAATCCTTTCAAATATATATTGTAAAATGGTAACATGATCTTCTCTTTGTATAGATTTTTCTAAGATATCATCCACATAATCTTCAAGGATCTTATGAATGTAATCATGAAAAATCAAAGCCATAGCTCGTTGATAAGTTTCTCCTACATTTTTTAATCCAAAAGGCATCATGACCCAACAAAAGGTTCCCCAAGGTGTTATAAATGCAGTTTTAAATTGATCTTCAAGAGGGATAAAGATTTGATTATATCCCAAAAAACCATCCATAAAAGATAACAAGGCATGTCCCACTGTTGAATCCACAATCATAGTGATGTTAGGTAACATGAAATCATCTTTTAAGGATGCATTATTTAAATCTCTGAAATCAGTACACATCCTTATCGTATTTTCTCATTTTGAAAGAGGAACAATATTTGAAATCCAATTTGAATAATCAATAGAATGTATAAATCCAGAATCCAATAATTTTTCAATTTCACCTTTGACTAATAAAGCAATTTGTGGATTCATCTTTCAAATTTTCTATTTCACAGGTTTCATATTTGGTTTTAAAACAATGTTATGAGTAACAATATTAGAATCTATACTCAACATATCTAAATATGTCCAAGCAAAGATGTCCTTAAACTCAAGAAAAAGGGAAACCAACTGATCACGTTCATCCTAATTCAAACATTTCCCAATCTTTAGCATCCTTTTAGAGTTGTTTTCATTTATTTGAATATTAATAATTTCAGTTATTAACAAATCATTTCGTATCGGAGGATCGTTTAATAAAAGGAGAGTATCTTGTTTATCATGCTCTCTAAAATATGCATCGGTACTTAAACAATAAGGTTTTTCATCGTTTGTGATGAAACTTAGGTAAGTCTTCATAAACCCCTAAAAATTCCATTAAAGCTTTATCTTCAGGAAAGATATCCAAAGAAGGTTCTTGATTAAGGTCAATAAGTAGTGGGTTAACCAACTTCAACTGTCCACCACAAATATGATTAAGAGGAAAAGCCAATGGTTGTCTATAAGGATTGAATCCTAATCCATATATATAATCATAAACTTCATTATCCAATTGTACTTGTATACCTTATTCATATTTACCACATCCTTTCCCATTAAATCCTGATTTCTTAAGAAAATGATAACCAGGACCATATCAATCAGTCATATCAGAAGGAGTCCAAGGAGCGGCATATGTCACAATATCATAACAAATAGGCTTTATAGTTTCAATCGTTTCATTAATTGAAGCGGCAACAAAATTACTCTTTATTTCCTCAAAAAGCGGTGAAGGAGCAAAAACTTTTTTCTCAAATTCATTTTGTTGCTTCATGAATTCTAAATCAGAGACCTTATATTCTCCAATAAAAGTAGGATTAAAATCCAATGTCCCCCAATCATTGTTAGTCAAAGAAGAAGATGGAGCTTCCTATTGTTGAATCTCAGGTTGTTTTATCTCTGATTGTTGTATCTCTGGTTGTTTTTCAATCTCTTTACTAGTTTGAAGAGGCTCTGAGATTTTGTCATATTCTGCATTTAGAAAAGGATTCGGTGCATCATTCGCATGTAATGTATACATTAAGTTGTTATAGATGAACCTAACCTTGTGATGAAGAGTAGAAGGAACTGCGTGCATAGTATGTAACCATGGTCTTCCTAAAAGAAGGTTATAATTGAGAGATCCAAGCATAACATGAATAGGAGTGTTTAGAATAACTGGACCAACTTTAATAGGTAAGGTAATAATCCCCGAAGTTCTCTTTGCAATATTGTCAAATCCAAGTATAGGAACATTATCAGGTTGAATAGTGGTAAGATCAGCCTTAATTACCTTAAGCATATCCATACTACAAACATTAAGCCCATATCTATTATCAATTAAAGTTCTTCGAATGATACTTTGATTAATAGAGACAACAACCATAAGAGCATCATATTGATTTTGTACCTCTAGGGAAGGTAAATCATAATCAGAAAACACAATGTACAGAAGGCATATTATGCATGCAATCTAAAATAGAATGAATGCTCTCTTGATTAGGAGGTGAAGTAGGAAGAGTAAATAAAGCTTTTTCCAATGCCTCATGATATGTCAAGGAAGTTTGAAGTAATTCCCATAAAAGATATCTTAGTAGGATTAGCACGTAATTGGTCAACTAAGTAATACTCAAAGGTAGATGGAAACCTAGGTGCTTGAGGAAGCATAGGTTGAGGAGGTAAAGAAACTGGAATAGTAGGTTGAGGGTTATTCCATGTGTGATAAGTATGTGAAATGGAATCAGTGTTATCAAAGAAATCCAAAGGATCTCTATGTTTACCCTTAGTTGTTATTCGAGGACATCCTTTTACCATCATCAAAGGTGTAGGATATATCATTTTAGGTTTATAAATGTTGCAAATAGTGGGACATGAAGGTAAGCATGCACACACCCTATGGTAAAGGTCAATTGGAGAGGTTGTGGAGGAGAGTGAAATAGGAATAGGATCTATGGAGATCTTATCTGAACCATTTTCATCCTCACTACTATATACCTCATTAGGGAATCTATCCTCTTGTACAATAAAAGCCTCATCAAAGTACTCAAAACAAGAATCATACATGCTAAATACAAAGAAATACTAAAAGCATGAAAATGTAAATATTTTTGTATTTTAAAGAGATTTTGCAATTTTTTGGTATTTTTTAAATATAAATGAAAGAAATAAATGCAATAAATCTAATCTTATAAGAATGCAAGGTTTAAATATAACACCAAAAAGAAAGAGTTGTCATAAACGGGCTCATCAAAATGAACAATAGTAAAATGGAGCTTTAACAATGCATCTATCATTCACCTACTATTCATTTATAATGTTTTGAATTGGAATTGCATAATTAATTTTAATCTAAAAATGCTTGAAATAAAATAAAATAAGATACATACCTCATAATGGAACAGATTTAGAAATACCTATTTTCTGAAGCCTGTGTGTAGTTTTGAAAGATTCTGCAACTAGATCCAGGACAAGAAAACCAAAATAGACAAAACCTATAAAACTTTTGTCTTTTTGGCAGTAGGTAGTCTTTCACCCTAATAAAAGGTCAAAGACTACCTTGAGATTTTGAAGGTCAACTTCGACTTTGTTCGAGGTCTCGAAAGTTCACCGAAAAGGGTACTCAGATCTTCCCTTCAATTCTCAAAACAACGACTGTACATATCTAAAAATGGTATTTTGGGATTGCTATATAGGGTTTTTCCTTAGTCAAACCCCCACTTTGGTGATCTCCACCCCCATGAATAGCTGATTGAAATAGAATGTGTGTGTATTGAAAGTGTAATGCCAAGATCTAATCCTCTCGATTAAAACCCTAGCATGAATATGTATGAGGAAACAATGCATAGATTTGAATGAGATAGGAAAGCATACCAAGCCCCCAAGGCTAAAGTAATCCTACCAAACTCATAATTTGTAATTTCTACCCTGTGATTGTATCTTTGAATGCTTGAATGTTGGGAATGGTGGATCAAGGAAGAAAGGATCTCTCTTGCTCCAAATAGGTATTCATAATGGTGTGCTCATAAAGATGCTTGATATAAAAAATGGCTTGATCTTCTATATCATCCTCTTGCAATCTTGCATCTTCACTTCACCATCACTTGCTTGCTTGCTTCTTTTGCAATTGCTTGGTTGTGTGAAATCACTTAGTCAAAATGAATGCAAATGAGAGTCTTTATATAGAGGTTTCAAGGTGAGGCTCCTAGAGTAATGTGAGGACCCATAATTCAAATTTCACCTCGAATTATGATCTAATCACAATAACCAACTAAGGAGGGAAAATAATTAAATGAATTTTGAATTAAAACCTTTCCGCACTCAGATCCGAAGGCCCGACATTGATTTCAAGGCCCATCGGGACCAAATTTGAAAAGACGAATGAAATTCTGAAGGAGGTCAAAGATGACCTCATCTTTGACCTAGGTTAGGGACGACCTCATCCTTGACCCAAGGGTCCAAATCTTGTCAGAATTTTAAATAGAAGGTCTCGGGGATGTCTGGAGACCTAGAAATGATGTCAGAATGGAACAGAGTGCTAGGGAGAGGCACAAAATCATATGATGATCATGATGAAGGCTAGGAGGACCTATTTCTAAATCCTACCTAGAAAATAGAGTCAAGGAAGAGAGAAATTAAGGAGAATCCTCAGGATCCTAACCCTAATCTCACCTAGAATGAAAGAATCAAGTGCAGAATGCATCCTAAATGCAAGTCTATCATGATAAATGTACTAAAAGAGGATGTTAAACCTATCAAGATTTGAATATGTTTCTCCCATAGTCCTACCTACAATCACTCAGACACATTCGAAACCACATCAGTAGATCAATGTCCAATAAACCAAAGAATATATATGTATGTATGTATGTATGGGTAAGTGCACCAAGATGGTGTGCAAAAGGGGGGGATAAGTGGCAACGGCTATGCAGCCATGAAAATTATTAACCATACAAAGGGGAAACACTTAGTTTTTTTTTTCAAAAGTTTGTAAAAAGTTGTATAATGAAAAAGGTTTTCGTGGCTAGATAGCCACTACCGGGATAAGTAGCCAGTTTTTTCTAAAATCAGGTAAACTTGAACTTGAAAGAGAAATTTGAGGATCATGCACTCAAAATTATAATATGTGTAAAGAAAAAGAATTGTAGCACTCTAAATCTAGTTTCTAAACTAATAATTCTTTTTTAAAATGAATAAGATTAAGAGACTGAAACCTGTTGCACATGAAAAAATATTTCTGATTTTTTCAAAAAAAACATAACATAGTTGTGTTGGAAAATGCAATTGAAACAATTGTTGTATTGTCATTGATGTCAAAACCTTAATTGGTAAGACTATTGCTACTTATGAAAGTACTATATCTATTGTATTGTTGTGAAGGATTGGGGCAAGGTTGGTAACAATAGCACCTAAGGAAAGGTTGAGTTAACTTGATACTGCAAAGTGTACTTGACTATGTTGCACAATGATGAGACAATGTATTGTTTATCTTAATAAGATTGAAGACTAAACTAGTAGGCTTAATCGAGAAAAAATAGATAAATCATGTTTAAGCTGAGTAATGTTAGTGTCGACCAAGTTAGTGTATGCCAATAAAAAATCTAGTGTCGACCGAACATCGGTAAATTACCAAGGAAGATAGTGTATGCCGAAGAAAAAGTTTTAGTAATGACCGAGCTTTCTACATGAAGACAGAGTGGATGATCACAGTATTGACCAAGCATCAACATTTTTATATTTGAAGAGAATTCAGATTTGGAGCCGACATTGTTGAATTGTTCGATTATGTAAAACATGTTGACTTTATTTATTGATTGTTTGAAAGCATTTAATGCACTGGAAAATGTTTTATTGTAAATCTTTATGAGATTTGAGATGTTTCTAGAAAAGGAGTCGAAGAACATAATGTGGGTAGATTCAATGAATCTGACCTAACCCTAAGATCTATGAATAGGATTGAGCGGCAAAAGATGAGTTAACCTAATTAAGGAGAGTATTAAGGGAACCTAAGCATTCGATATACAAGGTTGATGCATGGGTGAAAATAGAATGCTGGAAGATAAGTTTTATTGACTGTATAAGTAGAAAAGGCTGAAGGAGAAGTGTGGTGATTGCTTGAAGAAAAGTTTCGAGTAGATCAGAAATGGAGATGGCAAAGTTTCAAAGTTAGTAAACCAGCATTTGTGTATGGAATTGGATCTGATATTTGCAAAGTGAGTTGTATGTTTTTTAGATCAATACTGCTACTACTTTCTAACCATTGTAATAGTCAAAATCCTTTTAACAGAGGTTGACCTAACAGTCATATGTTAAATCCTTTGAACAAGGTTGCATTCTAATGGAGTGTATGTAAGTCTTGTAACAAGGCTCACTTTTAACAGGGTGATTGAAATCCTTTAACTGAGTCACATCTGATAGTGTGTATTGTAACTTTTAATAGGGTTGGCTTTTAATCGAGCTCACTTTAGAAGAGTGAAAATAATAGTAGCATGTTACAAAGTGGTTTTTCCCACATTGGGTTTTCACTATAAATCCTGGTGTTAACACTTGTGTGAATGTTTTCGTTTGAACATTTCTATGTTTTACAAGTTGAATTATAGCTGGGTAGTGGACTACAATGTTATATGTTTCTATTATTGAATCAGTGACGACCGAGTTTGTTTTGGTTGTTTGATCTAATTTAAAGTAAAGTTTTTAATTTTTTCTTATACATCAGGACCTAAGAACATCTAATTCACCCCCCCTCTCTATTGTTCTAAATCATATTAACAAGTCGTTTCTATGCGCTTCACAAAAGATATAGTTAGATATAGTATTTTCAAAACCCTTTAGTATTATGATAGGTAAGAGTGAGATCTAGAAGTTGTGCATTTTTTTTGTAATTTTATGTTGAGTATTTTTTTTATAGTTTTTTTAAGTGACTGCATCCTGAAAATTTGGCACATGTTCGTGTGTTGGGCATAACTTGAATCAAAATAATAAAAAATGCAAAAAAAAAAAATTAAAAGTGTATAGAATCAAGTGTAGAATAGTAATATGTAATTTATTTTTAATTTGGTCAAGCATATCAAAATATATTAAAAAAATGGTAGACATATGTCTGTGAGGACTATCAAGGCACTGGTAAAGAAAATTAAAGTTTACTATGCTAAATTTATCCAAAAATTAAAACATTTATATGGTTAGAAAGATAAGAAGACATGTGAGATTATGATGGTAATTTTAGAGATACCCACTTTATCATTTGTAAATCTAATTATGACAAAGTTGAGAAATTGTACCAAAAGATAAAAAAATGTGTGAAGGGACAAAAATGGAGGGAAAATGAGCTTGCAAGCCTTAGGGTCAATTTCCAAGCCTCTTACCAAGCCATAACATGTATGGGTTCCTGTGTCTCAAATGATTTGTATCCATTATGCATTAATAAAAAATACAACTCCAAGATCTACATTTAACCTATGCAACTAAAACCATCATTTTTGGTTCTCAGGAACCCACATAGGTTATGAAAATATATTTAAATGTAAGCTTATAAACTTAGCATAGACAAACCATATGTATATAGTAAGGTATATAATATATGAATATATATGTATATGTGCATAACTATAGATATATATACATATATTTATATAGATCTATGTATGTATGCATGCATCTCTCTCTCTCTCTCTCTCACACATTTTTGGGTGTTAGAAATGAGCCAGCCCATGGATTCAAAAATATATATATAGTTCTTCATAACCCATGCAAGTTATGAAGAATTGTTTTTAGATCTTCATAACCCGTGCATGTTATGAAGAAATTTTTTGAGATCTTCGTAACCCACACGGGTTATGAAGAAATTTTTTTAGTTCTTCATGACCTGCATGGGTTATGAAGAACTTTAAGTTTTTTTAATTGTTTATTTTAGGCTCGGCAACGCTTGGGTTTTCCAAGCCTAAACATTTTGAATTTCAAATAACCCCCACAGGTTTTATAAAATTTTGATTTTTTTTCATGTGGCCACTTTTCTAACCAGTAACTTGGTGCACACACACACACACATATTCTATTGCATTGAACTAATAAATAAATCATTAAATTATTACATCATCTTCTATGCAACATCATTATAAATTTTTCAAGATCATAACAACATGAAATTAGATCATCTTAAAGTTGAGATAGCAAAAAAATCACCAATTATCATGTCTAAAATATTTTCTAAAAATATATCGACATAAGTCAAGTCTTATCGACCAAGTCAACAAGGTCAAAACGTTTCTAGATGATCCTAGAAAATAATAGTCTAATAGGTCAAGTTGTGACATCCCTCCCTACTATTAAAAGACATCTGCCCGATGCCATGTAAGAAAACACAAAAAAAATGATCACACCACACTCAAGAATGTATAAATAGTCGAATAATAGATAAGATGTCTATGAAAATAACTAAGGAAATGATCCATGTATGCTCTTTGCATCCTCCCAAGTGGCATTGTTGACAAAGAATTAACCCCATTGGACCTTACAGTTCAAAATATCTCAATCATGTACTCAAATGGTACACTAATCAATGAGGCAGGTAGGCTCCACTAATACTACTCCCGAATCCTAAACCTGCAATGCACACTAATCTAATATGGGTTGGATCTGGATGATAGGGCTTAACAAAAGAAATATGAAATACCTTATGGGTTCAAGCAAGAGTGGCTGGTAGAAAAAAAATTTATGCAATTGGGTTGATGACCTCTAATACATTAAAGGGCCCCACATATCTCAGTGGAAGTTTTGAATATATTTTGAATGAAATTGAGCTTTTGTGAGATCTCATACATAAGAACATCTTGTCCCCTATCTAAAACTACTTGAAAGTACCGTTCTTATTTGCATAGCTCTTTTTTCAATGAACTTCTTCGTTTAGCCAACTATGAATTGGAGTCATATGTTCCTCCATCTCTCTCAACATATCAGGACCAATTACAATCATGTCCTCAATTTTGTCCCATCTAATAGGGGTATGACACTTCCATCAATAAAGTGCCTCAAATGGTGTCATACCTAAAGAAGTATGGTAAGAGTTGTTATACACAAAGTCTATTAAGGGAAGGTACTCTTCCCACTTGTATTGTTCATCCATGTAGTACATATGGAGAAAATCCTCTAACACCTGATTTACTATCTCTATTTTCACATACGGTGAAAATCCTTTAACACCTTATTTACTCTCTCTGTTTTCACATACGGTAAAAATCCTCTAACACCTGATTTACTCTCTTTGTTACCTTTGATTGAAGAATCTATTGGTAATTTTTGTACATCTATGAATTTTTTTTTATGAAAGGAAGAAATTATGTTAAGGATTCGAAGAAGAATGGTGGATGTTTTTCCATGATTCCTAACAAATTGAGTGAGAAGACGGTAGATAGTTTCTCTGAAGAGGTTGATAAAATACTCACTGAGTATAAAGAGATCATTTCTAATAATGTATCTAATGGTTCACCACCGAAGAGAAGCATTGATCATTGTATGGATCTAATTCCTGGAGCTAGTTTTCCGAATAAAGAACCACATTAGTTGATAACTGCCTAGAATGAGAAAATTAACCGATAAATCCAAGGGTTGTTGTAGAAAGGTTTGATTTGAGAAAGTTTGATTCTATGTGTAGTATTGGCTATATTAGCACCTAAAACAAATGGAGAGTGGCGAATGTGTATTGATTCTAGAGAAATCAACAAGATAATAGTGAAATGTTAGTTTCCTATATCGATAATGAATGACCTAATAGATAATTTGAGTGGAGAAAAGTATTTTACTAAAATTGATTTGAAGAGCGGATATGATTAGATCAAAATCAAAGAAGGTGATGAATTGAAGACTTCTTTCAAGACAAGAGAAGGTTTGTATGAGTGGTTGGTTCTTCCTTTTGGTTTAACTAATGTATTGAGTGCTTTTATGAGATTGATGAATGAGATTTTCAAGAAATTCTTGGGTAAATTTATGATTACATACATGGATAACATTGTTATATTTAGTAATACTAGAGAAGAACGTTTGTTTCACATTAAATAGGTATTGCACTGATTGAAAGAAGAAAAGTTGTTGATTAATTTTAAAAAGTGTTCCTTCATGAAAGAAGAAATTGTGTATATGGGATTTGTGATTTTAGCTAATGGTTTGAAGATGGATCCTGGGAAGGTTAAAGTTATTTTGAATTGGCCTGCAACTGAAAATGCTAGAGAGGTAAGATCATTTCATAGTTTAGCAAGTTTTTACCAAAAGTTCATCAAAAATTTCAGTGCAATTTGTAATGCTATAACTGAGACTATGAGAGGAGATAAAAGAGAATTCAAGTGGACACATGGAGCTAATAAAAGTTTTGAGACTTTGAAGTAGAAGGTTATTGAATTATCTGTGTTATCTTTACCTAATTTCAATAAGGTATTTCAAGTTCAATGCGATGCAAGTGGTAGTGCAATAGAGACATTAAACCCATTTGTTTTGAGTCAAGAAGTTAAACCCTAAAAAATAGAGACATTATTTAGTACCAAGTGATTTTGTGTTGTATACTAATCCTAAGGCTTTATAGTATTTGGGTAGTCAAAGTAAGTTGAATCAGAGACATGAAATGGGTTGAGTATTTGTAGAGTTATACATTTGTGATAAAAAATAAAAGTGGAGTCACTATCTGGGTTGTTGATGCATTGAGTAGAAGAAGATCTTTGATGATTGAAATGAGAATTGAAGTTCTTAGTTTGGATGACATGAAGGATTTGTATGAAAATGACCTTGATTTTTCTAAGCCATGGATAAATTGCAAAGCACCTATTCAAGATCAACCAAGTACTAAATGGGAAGACTATTTCATTCAAGAAGGTATGTTGTTTAAAGGTATTCAGTTGTGTATACTGAGACGATCAATGAGAACTAATTTGATAAAGGAGAAACATAGTAGTGGTTTGGCTAGATATCTTGGCATTGATAAAATATTAAATTTTATTAAGTAGAGATACTTTTGGCCACAGTTATATAAGGATGTTCAAAAATTTGTGAGAATTTGTGGAGTTTTTCAAGTTACAAAGGGAGTAAGTCAGAATATTAGATTCTATACACTGGTTTTGTTCCTGAGAAACCTTGGAGTGATATCAGTATGGATTTTGTTCTCATCTTACCGAAGATAACAAGAGGTAATGATTCTATATTTCTTGTTGTGGATAGATTTTCTAAACTGGAACATTTCATACCCTATAGGAAAACATCAGATGGAGTGCATATAGAAGATCTTTTCTCTAAGGAGATTGTCAGATTGCATGGATTACTGAGGAGTATTATCTCTGACTAAGATAGTAAATATTTTTAGATATTTCTAGAAGAATCTATGGAAAAACTTGGGTACTAAGTTGAAGTATAGTTCTACATTTCATTCGTGGACTGATGGATAGACAAAGGTTGTAAATAGAATTTTGGGTAATCTATTGAAATGCTTAGATGGCAACAAACCAAGTAATTGGGATTCTATGTTGGCATAATTAGAATTTTCATACAATAATTCATTGAATAGGAGTATTGGAAAAATACATTTTGATATTATTAATGGTACACAACCAAGAGGTATATCAGATTTGAGGAACATTTATAGAGAAGAGAAGAGAAGTTTTGAAGGAGAAGTATTTACCAAGTTCATGAAGACATTACATGAGGAAGTGAAACATAAGTTGGACAATAGTAATAAGAAATACAAGGATAGAGAAAATAGATCAAGACATAATAATTTTGTAGTTGGAGATGAAGTAATGGTTTATTTGAAGAAAGGTAGATTTCTTAGTTGAACCTATGGAAAATTGAAGATGAAGAAATTTTGTCCCTATAAGATATTGAGAAAGTTTGACAGTGGAAATTCTTATGAAATTGAGTTACCTGATGACATTGATATATCATGTGTATTCAACATTGGGGATTTGTATGAGTATCATGAATCTAATGAAGAAATGACAATATCAAATGATTTTCCTAAGAAGAAGATAGAAGAAGTTGACAAAATTTTAGAACAAAGAGTTGAAAGAAGCGAAAGAGGAAAAGAGTACATGGAATATCTGGTAAAGTGGAAGACCAGAACAATTGAAGACAGTTCATGGATTTCCCAATCTAAATTAGATTCATCTCAGGTTATACTTGCTACATGATTTAGAGAATCATTTCAAAACAACCCCGGGTGTTTGATGGATGAGCATCTTGGGTTATTAGCAATCTTGTATCAGCAAAAACATGTTAGATTTGTTAGATGTGTTCGGTAGCAGCTTTTTGTCTCTTGCTAAAATATTCTTGTTTCCACTGATGGGGCTCAGTTTCTGTTTGGTTCAGTTATTTATCTAGTTGGTTTGGTTGTTGACCATGTCAATTTCAGTTGCTCAATAGTCTTGCTCACTGAGTGGTTTATTTTGGATCTTTGTTGATGTTGACTAGTGTATTTAATTTTGGTCATAGAGTTCATGGTTATATCGATCATTGGGCAGCGTGTGGACCTAAATTTGGGTCATCCCTTTCTCCAATGTTAGATCTGAAGGATCTTTAGAGCTGACCTATTTAGTGGCCTCTTGTATAAATAGAATAGTATGTTGTAGATATTAGGGTAGCTTGAGTGGATTTTAAAGGATATAATCTGAAGGTTGATATATACTCATATGTTTGATGACTATTTGTATTTGAATTCTGATTATATTGGCCATAACTAGGAAGGCCTTACAGCCTGACATGTATAAAGTTTTGTGATGAATAATAAATCAAGTTTTCTGCTTTCTCTCTCTCCCAATCTTGTGTTGTTGCTTCCAAGTGTTAATCTTGTAGGCAAGTTCATAGTTTGGGTGTGCCTTTGGCCCCTTCATCCTCCTTCTTCCTTGCATCAATAAAGTACCAAAATCTAATAGCCATCTATAAGATAGTGAACCAACAACTACACCTAGTGCATGATCCTTTTATTTTTTCTATCCATCTGTCTAGAATGATAATGAAGAAGAAGACCTATAAGAAGTAGAAGAAGAAGGAATATTAATGTTACTCTTCATAAGAAGAGTTGTCAAAACTAAAACCTATTTTTTATATCCATCTATCTTCTTCTCATATCAATGAGACTTGTAATGATTTGGTTTTTATAATAAGAACACTTAGGTCTTTATGTCGTTGTTTTTTCCCCCTTAGGAGAAGATAGGCCAAAAGGGTTTTAAGAACTAGAATCCTTCTAAGGATATGGTCTCTAACTTTTGATTCCACTCATGCTTTCGTGGAGATGTCTAAGATACCAATGCTTGGTTCTTTGATCTTTGAAGAGTGTCCAACTGTGTGAGCTTGGACTGCTCAATTGTCAACTGATCATAGAATACCTCAAAGGTATGTATAATCCATAGTGGAGTAGAATGTAGAAGAAAATATCTTAAACTAACCTTGAAGCTTAGAGAGTACTAGGTATATACACTCAATATCTATTTTATTTGTACCACAACCCTATAACAATGATCACAGTGATTTGAATTTAATCAAGAAATCCTTAATAGATGGAAAAGAATTAGGTGCTAAAAAGGTCAACTCTATCTTAATCTGAAGTACCCTAAATTGATTAATGGTTCCATAAAGATCATGAAACTTGGTCCACATGTCCCAAGGTGTATTGCAACCCTTGAGTTAAAAAAAAGACTCTAAAATATTTCATGAAATCACCCCCATGGCCCTATTCATTTTATTCTGATGCTGCATGACTTCAAATAGGCGAGTCGACTGAGGCTAAACCTGATATGAAAAGGACCATGACCCCCTTGACATGAAAATGTGGATCATATGTGCCTTCAAGGTGTGATAATTGTGTGGATTAAGACAATCAATAGAGGAAGGGTCTTCCATGTGAAATAGGAGGAAAAATACCCCCCACAATACAAGAACCCAAACCCTAGCATAAATCTTAAAATTGGAAAGTGCAAATAAGAAAAAAGAAATAATAGATGATCTCTATGTACCTAATGAAAAATCTAATGATATTGACTATAGATCTAGAAAGAGCATTGAAACATGTTTCCAATGCCTATTCATTTTTTAAAAACAGAGTTCGGATGCACAAGTTATGCCCCCAGAAAGGAAAGAACCAACTTATGACTTTGACTGGTAGAAAACCCTATAAAATGGAAAAATTTGACAAAATAGCATGCATGAATGAATGGGCCTTGGAATCATATTTCATTTCATATCTTATTTTCCCAATTTTGAAACTGTATGAGAAAGTTATGAGTAAAAAACCAACAGGTGCTCTTTATGTTAAAAAGATCAAATGATGTCAGGTTGAAGGCTGTCAAATTTAGGATACAAAAGGAAAAGTAGGAATGCTGACATCAACACCCACATGTGCAGGCTCTCATCCCTGCATGTACTCATTGAAAAAAGTTTCAAAAAACATTATAAAAGTTTTGAAAAATCTAAAAAATAATTTTTGCTTTTTCCCTTTTTTCTGAGAAATATGTACAATTTTTTTTTTAACAACACTGATTGGGCGCTAATGTCAACACTGGTACACATCTACCTTGTAAATCATGTAACCCCAAAAATGGTCTAAAATTTTAAATTTATCCAAATTTGACAAACTTTATATGGATTTAGGGGTTTTGAGGCATTCTAAGCTCATTGATGAGGTCCATTTTGGGTCATAGTGCCCATATTTTATAGCTAGTGCTAAATTTCAACTTCAACTTACAAGATAGAATTCCTCAAAATACAAACAAGAAGCATCATGTTTGGAGGTTTGATACTATATTACAATTCATAAATGATGAATTCTCACATGCCCAATAATCATAAAGCTAGAAGCCAAAAATAATGTGTATTCAATAATGTGAAAAATAAAAAAAGAATTAATCCTTAATAAAGAAGATGAAAAACCTTAAAGAAAAACCCTAAAAGATGCATGCATGCACAAAATAAAAGAATACATACTAAAGCTTCCTAAATTTAGCTTAAGAGAAAAAAGAAAAAAGTTGACTTAATTAATTAATCAATATGATTAAATTAATTAAGTTAAATAACTTTTTTACTCTACTCATTCTCTCTGTATATTTATTTTGTTGGTATGATCTTTTCTTAATTATGATCATATAATCAATCTTGGTACAATGACAAGGGTGGTTGTGGTACTCGGTCTTGTGGCTCTAAACAACAATTCAGTACGTAATGTTTTTATTAAAATATTTATCTTGGATTTTATTTTTTGTTGATTTATTTTTTTGTTACTTTCAGTGATATCCATGGAATATTAAAAAAGGTGTTATTATTCCTTTATGTTGACTTATATCTGATGTCATATCTATATTTTAGGCCAATTTTTCTTGTGTTGTGGTCTAATAGAAGCCTTCACAAACCTTTTTTTTCCATTATTCGAGCCTGACAAACTAGTTGTAGGTCATTTCCATCTTTTGTGGAGAGCATTTTTTGACTTGATGGATTCAATTGCATGCATTAACAACTAATTTTTATTTTACTTTGATGGGTGTGAATTGTTCTGTATTCTCAGGATCAAGATTATCAATTTTTTTAATATGAGTTCCCTTATCAAATTCGTGTTATGGGTATGCCATTTTTAAAAAATTATTTTCAAAATGGAATAATTTATATATTATTTGTAAATTTTATTTCACCATAGTTGAATTTTCCCATCCAACAAGTAAGCACGATATTTATTTCACACAAGAGGTGTTTTTTATTTACTATTTGTATACCAATTCACCTCTCAAAATAAGGGGTAGCATAGCGAGAATGGATTTTAAAAATAAGAGGGCATGATAGTAAATTCTCATAATAGAGTAATGGGGAACATTTAGAACTCTGCGAAGGATTTATTTTGAAAATGAGTACATTGAATTGGATTTATTTGCAGTCATTTCACATACAAAGCACAAGTGTATAAAAGGTTATTCATGGATTTCATTGAAAATGGATCTAGAAATGAAATATTTAAATAATAAAATATAAAAATCCTGAAATAAATTAAATCATGTGAATCATTTTAGATTCAAGGATATGAAAAATTATCATCTCTCACTGGTTGATACTGATATATCACATACAAATTATCCTTTTATTGATTATCATTTTTTGTAAAAATCTCACAAAATCTCACAAAATCTACATGTACTTGAAAGACAGAGACAAGGAAGGATGGAAAGCTAAGCTCAATGACTTACGTTGAGCTCTACAATGAGATTGTTTGGTCTGAAAATGGTGGGAGTGTCTCCTTCAATCCCAACACCTCAGTTGCATGCCAAAATGCTTGTGAAAACACAAAATTAGAGCAAAAACATGTTGAAGTGTTAGATGAAATTTGTTGAGGGCTTTCCATTAGAAAAGCAGCCCGTCGACTTATTTGCTCCTTCAATGGCTTTTCCTGCACACAATGTATGGGAAATTTATGATCATACGTTTCTCTATTTGGCTTCTCAATTGTTGTTTTGAAAGATTGATATTTTGGACGTCTCTGACATCCAACTCATACACGTATGAAATGAAAGTGACATTTTCCAACCTCAGCATGTGCAGTACACATTTGTTGAATAGAATAGAATAGAATTAAATTTTTAGGTGTCAGTTAAGTTTTAGAGAGAATACATCAAAGATTTTTTTTAAAACAATATTTTTTTTTTCAGATTTATAAAAATACAGTGATTTTTTATTACAAAATGTGCAGATGATGAACAAATGCTGAAAATTTCTTGAAAATCTGTTGTGTTTTCCGTTTTTGAAATTTAGTCAAAAATACATTTTATGTAGAGCTTAGCCGCATCCAAGTTTTTCTCCCCCCACCATTCATTGATTAAAGTTATTTCTCCATAATTTCTTAATAAAAAAAGAAAAGAACTACCAGCAAAATTAGCACCGACGAATCAGATAAGAAAAAATTAGTAAAAAATAAATTTAAAAAATGAGAACTATAAAATCATAAGATACACATTCATTTTTTTTGCTAGTACCATTCTTGAAATAAGATTAATTGCTTTTTGTGCAGGTCAAAACATTAGTATCTGCCTATACAAGCAGGGACTAAAAAGAGCATATATGTTAACTTTATTTAATGCATTTGATTTTAAATATATTTTTAAAAATTGTATATAGAATATCAAATGCTATGATTATTTAGATTTACATATTTTAATATTTTTTTATAGAAAAGATAAGTTTTATAACAGATTATTATAATTTATTAAGGTGGTTGGGTCAGTTTTGAATTCTTATTGAGTTTATAAACAATATTAATAGTAATATTAATGTTAATTAAGATTTTTCACTTTTATCTATTTTGTTAAATCTCATATGATATCACAACATTATATGCTAAATCTTACAAGATATCAAAGCAATAGTAATTCTAGATCAAAATATCAAAATTAGTAGATGAAATTTTATATTGAAATCCTAGACCTTGTGTTTTAAGTACATCTAACCAATGATAGAGTAGTTCATAAAACATATGACAGATTAAAAAAATCCAATATTCTTAGTTTTGGATGTCATTTCATCCAAATCAGCCATTAAAGGTGATACTTATAAAGATTTGAAAAAAATAATTATTTTATTAAATATTGAGAATGTCAAATCTAATTATTTCCTTAGATTTGGTAGGCCAAAATTGTTAAAGTATTCTAGAGGCGTGTCGAAATTTCTACCATATACCTCCATTAATATGGAAACTTCCTCACCAAACTACCACCTACTCAACATTAATATGGAGAATTTTACCAAAATAATTTATACATATGTTTGACTATTATAATTTCTAAAAATTTCCTGGGCCTTTTATAAGTAGAGGCATTATGTAAAGATTTGATTATCAAACTTGTTGATCCATATTTTATGAGTAGTGTTTTATAAGAATCCATTTCCATGAAAATGAATGAAACAATTAGCACACATTGTATCTAGCTAATACACTAACTATAAAATTACCTTATAGAACCCTTATAGAACCCCTATAACTCAAATTGATAAATAAAAGATATTGGTAAATAAGCTTACAAAAGTTTCATTCTCTAGACCCCAAGCATATTACTCTGCGCCAACGAAGCGGTGTACGATTAAAATAAATTAAATTGTTGACCTGACTTTATTAGGCTTACTAAATGTGAAGAGTAGAATGCAATGTCTTGAACTTCATTTTCTTCCATGAGAAAGGGAAAAAATATAAGTTCCTCACCGATCCCCTCGTCCGGTCCTTTATTCAGGTTGACCAGTTGCAGTATTCCTAGAAACCAAATCTCTATAATATATCTCATCTCTGTATTCATACAAAACACAGGAGTGTGAAAATGGGGAGGAAGGGTCAATGAGCATATGCACTCGTTGCTTTTGCAGTAGTGCTTCTGCCAAACGAATGTAATTCTGTGGCACTATCAGACACACTTTCTTTGGGTGCCTCGCTAACGGAACATCAGAGCATAGTTTCAAGGAGCAAAAATTTTGAACTGGGATTCTTCAGCCCCACTGGAACGAATATTAACTGGTATATTGCTATCTGGAACGTCCCAAGCAAGACGGTAGTTTGGGTGGCAAACAGGGAGAGACCGGTGAGCACAAAGACGGGTGTTTTGAGGCTGTCCACACATGGTTTCCTTGGACTCTTTGATCAAAAGGGTGCGTCTGTTTGGTCGGCCAATGTGAGCAAGGCAGCGTCGAAGGTTGTGATATCGGATTCTGGTAACTTTTTGTTATTGGCAGGCAACAACAAATCAGAGACAGTTTGGCAGAGCTTCGACCATCCAGGAAACACCTGGTTATCTGGGATGAAGTTTGGTAGAGACCAAAAGTTAGTTTCATGGAAGAATTCTTTGGACCCGGCTCCTGGGACTTTCTCCTTTCAGATGGATCCATCTGGAAACAATCAATTTGTGCTTCTCTCGAACAACACAGTGGAGTATTGGAGAGTCGAGTGGGACTCCAACGGGACTTTAGAATCATCAGTGTTCGATAACGTCAAATTCAATGTTGAAAATTCAAGCTCTGGCTTGTCTCTCACCTACACACCCAGGGAATCTCTCTTCTTAGGTTTCTCCATAAGAACATACGGAGTCCTTGGAGTGGAATATTATTTCGAGCAGTATAAGGTGGAGATGGATGAACCTTTTGTGTGTGAGGTGCCATGAATCTGCCAAGGATGGGATGATCCTTGCATCTGCGCAAAAGGCTGGAAGCCCAGAGACACTCGCGCCTGGGATTTGCACGAGTGGTGGTCTAGCGGCTGTGTTTTCCACAGCACTCTCAAATGCGATTCCCAAATTAGGAGCGCTGACAGTTTCATATACCTTGGTAATTCTATCTGGGTGCCGGTTAAAGATAAATTATTCATACCCTACAGTGGCACGGCAAGGGATGGCATGGGATGCTTGTGGGGACGTTTGTCTCCGCAACTGCTCCTGCGTTGCACATAATTCCGTCTACTACTACGACTACGAACTTTGCCAGATCTGGTTGAATACAAACGATTTATCGGACACTTTGGTCCGTAAAGACTTCCTGGCGCTTCGTGTGGGCGATGACGATTCCATATCAGGCCCCGCTCCATCGCCCTCCCCCCACTATAAAGCAGCAACTATGGTAGTTTCAGTGCTACTTGTCATTGTTTTAGTTTTTACAATTCTTGCGTGGCGAAGGCCTTGGTTAAGATCGATCCAAAGTTGTGCAGATTCATCGGATGCATTGCTCAGAATGTTCAGTTACGAGAAGTTGAAGGCCGCAACCAGGAACTTCAGGTGCAAGTTGGGGGCCGGTGGATTTGGCTCAGTGTTCAAAGGAACTCTAACAGACGGTACGCTTGTAGCCGTAAAGAAACTGGAGGGTTCAAACCAATCTGAAAAGCAATTCCGAGCTGAAATCAACTCCGTGGGAATCATAAATCATAAGAATTTGGTGAGGCTTAAAGGATTTTGCGCACAAGGATCACGCAGATTACTGGTTTATGAATACATGCCCAACGGCTCTCTAAATTCTTTCCTTTTCACCAATAATTCCAAACGCCAACCGAAGATACTAGATTGGACAACCCGATTTGAGATCGCGTTGGGTACTGCAAGAGGATTACTTTATCTCCATGAGAAATGCAGCGATCGCATCATTCACAGCGACATAAAGCCAGAAAGCATTCTGTTAGATGAGGATTTTACTCCCAAGTTGGGGGACTTCGGCTTAGCAAAGCTTGTGGGCAGAGATTTCAGCAAGGTGTTGACGACTACGAGAGGAACGAGAGGATACTTGGCTCCCGATTGGGTCTCTGGCCTCCCAATCACTCCCAAGGTTGACGTCTATAGTTTTGGCATGACTCTCCTGGAAATTATGTCAGGCCGAAGAAATCAGGACCTAACTGTGCAAGAATCAAGTAGGTATTACCTTCCAGCCTGGGCTGAAGAGCAAATTTCTGAGGGAAACATGATAAATATTGTGGATAGAAGAATTTCAAGTGATGCAGATGTCGAAGAGGTGAGAAGAGCTGCCCTGGTAAGTTTGTTATGCATTCAAAATGATGAGAATGCGAGGCCAAACATTGCACAGGTGCTGCTGATGCTTGAAGGTAAGACAGAGGCTCCCAGCCCACAAATTCCACCCGTGACGCTGAACCAACGAGCAGACCAAGGGAGCAGTGATAGCGAAAGCGATAGTGAAAGTGATTGTATTGTTTGAAATTACCGAGCGCTCGGTCAAGATTAAATGATGTCTTTATATGCTGTTTTCATTTAACGGGTTTGGACGGTGGACAAAGATGCATGATCTAAGTCAAAAGTCATTTAATTTAATGATGAAGTCTATTTTGTAGTGAAGAAGCAAGAGCTAAGTTAAAAGTCATTTCGAAATATTTTGAAATAAAATAAATAGCATTTGAAAGGTTCATAAAACAATCTTGTAGTCTTGTAGATACATAGAAGATCTTGAATTTAATTTTTAAAAATGATGTATGAAATAAGGAGAATTTAAAATTGTTTTCTTTATATTTGTGTATGAAGAAAGTGTGATGGAGTATTGACTTGACATTCTATCATAATATGTACATTTCACTAAATTAATGTGTTGTCAAATTTATCATACATTAACAAAAAAAAAATGATACTAAAATTTTTATTTGTCCATTTTAGTTGGTTTTTTATTAAAGAGTTTGATCTAACACCTAATATCATGCAGTATTTCCTCCAAGCAAATGCATTTGGAAAGTACAAAGTTGAATTCCACATTTTCATTAATATCTTTGTTGTTTCTTTCAATGTAGAATCTTTGTTGAGGTATGGACATCCATCAAAGTATAACATATAGAGGTATTGTTTCAAATGTTGAGGTTACAACAATCTTAGTCGTATCACCTACTTTTAGTGTTGTGGACGTATCTACAATGAAACAAATCTACAACTCTATAGAAATAAATATATGGTAGAAATATCTAATTGTGAAATACATTTACTTTCGTTGTTTTTTCATAATTGTTCTCTCTAAGTTATACCATAGAGTATGCTATGAGTAATAGAAATCTCTTTAGTTTGCATGAATAAACTTATTCACAACATAGATATAAGATAGATACAAATACAAATATATGTCAAGTCAATAAGAGTGGATGGTGCAAAGTATCTAGGTGATAGATAAGGATACGATGATTTGATTGAGTCTTATCTTAGGCCATGAAGGCTTTTAGTATTTCATGATTTTGGGTCCATTTTAAAATGGATAGTTTAAACAAGATGTGCTCTTCATATATGAATTATGATCTTCAATCAATGCTTCAAAAGTGGGACATTTTAGTGCTGCAGGCAATTTATAACAAATGGTTGGTCCTAGGAAACTCATGTAAAATATCTAAAAGTAACACTTATCTTTCTAATGTCAAGCCTTCTTAAAATAGTATTTTATTAAACTATCTAGGTAGATTATTGTTACCACTCTTCATTCCACATGTAATCTCAAATACATAAATTGCTTTGTTTGTTTTGTCAAGTTTCATTAACCAGGTTATTTAGTGAGTTGAATAAAGTTGTGTTTTGACCCTTGGTCTCTTTAAAATAATTAGACAAGATTGGGGAGAGGAAGGGAAGAAAACTAAACTCCTTTAAAATAGGGGTAGTTGTGAGTTTATCTGTTTTCTTTGTATACTCTACTTGGTTCCTATAAGTTAAATAAGTCACCACAGAAATGAAAGATGTTTGATTATCTACCTAATATTGTTTTGTGTCTTTGAAATGGACGAGATCTACAAATCTATAAAAATTGTTATATGCTAATGGTCAAATTGGTAGAATATTTAGATCATTTTCTTAGTTGTGTATCCTAAAGGATATAGAGTAAGTTTATTTATTTATTTTAATTAACTACTACATAATAGTTTATGTGTTGTTAGAAGTGTTTCCATTCTTTGTAGTTTTTACATTGGAATACAAGTCATAATTAATTTCATGTCAATGTACTTCTTTCATAAAGATATTTGTTTGATTTTTCCTATGTGTTTTCATCTTAAAATGTTAAAAAAAAAACATATTCTATAATACAAAATTATTTTCAAATTGGAACAAAAGGATTCTAACAATATGTTTCATCATAAATTTTACAATCATAAATATAATTTAATTTGTACGTTGTAAATTCACTTTAGTTAAAATAAAAATAACTCAATGTTATATATATATATATATATATATATATATATATATATATATATATATATATATACACTAAATTTGATATAAAAGCATTCAACATTTCAGGTAAATTAATTAGATATGTTTAAATTGGAGGTGTCATTCGAGTTAATCATTAAAAAAAAAATCAATTAAAGCAAGGGATGTAATTTTGGATGTGTTTTAATTTAATAAATTACAAGTCAAAATAGATATAATTTACTTGAAATAGGTGTTTCATAGAGTTAGATCTAGTTATTAGTTTGATTGTAATAGAAGGTAGATACTAATTTTCAATACTAAATATGAAAAAGGTTCAACTATGTCTACGTATTCATATCTTTCTCTAACTCTATCTTTGTATCTCTCTATTTTTCTCAATATATCTCTATCCCTTCCCCTATCTCTTTAATCTCTACATATTCCCTTACATCTATCTCTATATTTTTTCTATTGCTTCTTCATTTAGACAAGCACAATCACTTGCTAAATACTCTGTCGATTTACCAATTTACCTTATCTCCTACATAAATCAATGCAAAAGGTATACCAAAACACTTCTTAATTAAATTTCCATACCTCTATGATTACTATTAAAAATCTGAGTTACTAAAGGCTTTTACACAAAAATATTATTAGATGTAATATTCAACTTCCCTCATCAACGAAAAATTAAATTTAGATTGTGATATGAATTTGTAAATAGAAATATTAATTTTTAATGTAAATAATTTTATAATTGGTGCTCTTAATTTTTTCGAGTGCCCTATTTTCCTCTGTTTTTGAGGTGCTAGATTACTACTATATATATAGACACCACTTTCAGATCTCTCGAACTTTTTTGATGACTTGAACACAGGATAGACAAGAGTTTAATTGGTTTCAAACAGACTTAAATGACGCTCCTCCTCACCGCCTATCTTCTGATCCTCAATGAACAGTGATAAATATATGCCTCAATTGCCATTCCAGATTTCTTTGGCATTCCGGGATTGGACAAAACATGCTTGATTAGATGTTCTTGTAAGTTTGAGCATTGTCTACAATAGCCACACCAGACCATCCAGAAGCTCATCCACTTTTAGTTATTACATTTGAAATAGTGGATTTACCCCTACTTTTCTATAGCAGACAAAAAAGTGCCGATCATAGCATCGAACATATTGTTGCGCATTAGACTACCATAGGCCACCGTAGTACTTGTCAATCAAAACAATACATAGTTTGCAGAAATTGAATCACTGTTACCTTTGTAGCTGAAGTATGGATAGATATTGGCCATGAAAGGGGAGCCATTATTTGTTCCCTCTGAGGGAGGAAATGACTTGGACAACACGGATGCTGCAGATGAATTGGCATTACTCAATGCCATCTGAATGTTTTCCATCGCAGGAAGGAGATAAGAAATATATTATCGATTTACAAAAATCATGTTTGCCGCTGCAATGTATTTGATGTTGACAAAAGGATAGAGTAGTTTAATGTTGTTAATCACCCATGTGTTCGCTGCATCCTGATCACCCGTAATCGTTTTAGTGTTGGCAACTCCCACAGTCACTTCGATTCCAAAATTCTTTAGAGCTTACATGGGCTTATTTGCTTCGTATAATCTCACCTTTCCTATATTCTTCGATTACAACAGATTTGCCCCTTGTTGGGTGAAGTCAAACTATTAGAAATCATTCCATAGCATACCGTTATCTTTTCACCATCTGTTGGACATAAAAAAATAAAGGATTTATATGTGAATATAAAGAGATTTTATCAACATGACATCAATACAATTTACTTGAATTTTCAAAGTTAATAGATGGAATTTTATCCAGAGATCATTTAATAAGCTATTAATACTTGTATATAATTGTTTATTTTTCCTATGCACTCTCTATTATTCCTTTTAAAGAATCTTGTTTTCTATATCTCTATTCTTTCTATAACATAAATAGGATCCCAATTTTCCCACTAGCACACTCAACCCATGAAATTTAAAGCATTTTATCAACTTCAAACCTAATTAAACTACTCTAAATAGATTATCATTTTTCAATAAAGGCATTGTGTATCCACTAATAGTTTATAAATTCCTCTATTAGGAAGATAACCCTGATTTTCTTTTGTATCTAATCGAAAACATATAATATGTACAATATCTACAAGAATAAACTAAAACCCAATAGTAAGCACTAGTTAATATTACAAAAAAAACATAGCACTACCAAAACACATTAGGGAAATTGTGAGACTATCCAATGGCACATTAACATAGTAGATGGAGTTGTCAATTAGTGATTAAAGCCCTTCAATAAACTTCATTGATCAAAACTGCAACCAATTCCATTGAGGGAACCACTGTCTCATTCAACCCCTAAATTCAAAGTCTTGTACCCCTTCAAAGTTCACCCTATCTTGATATGCAATTTTCCAAAAGAGGGATTGTAGTTCCACTAGTAAGTTTCATAATCCCTACACCATATTTTTTATGATAACTATACAAATATTTTTTGCAAATTTTATTTCATGTCTACATCTTCAATGTAAATTCTTGTATTGTAGCTTCTATAGCATTTATATAAAGCTTAAATCCAACCTCATGCTCCTTGTCCTTTCCTCTAGTTGTTAAAGGACTTGTGTCAAAACACACATTATGCTTGTCCTCAACATCATTTTAAACAAGATAGTGCATCAAGAGAACAAGGAATCTTTTGTGCACTATTGCATCACCCTCTACCACTTCCAAAATTCTTTGAGAATCATCCATAATGGCAATCTAGAAATCACCAAGAGATAAAGATCACTTTCATGCACTATTGAATCACTCTTTGCCACTTCCAATAATCTAGAAACCAATTAGGAAACCTTTACAATCAAACGCAAAAACTTTAATATATTTGAAGAGGAAAAAACCATATTAATTTAAAATATGACACATGGCGTAAATTGAGCTGAATAAAAGTACAAACCTATGTCACACTTTTATAAAGGAAAAGGTCAACAACACACAAACTATTCAACTTTAACAACATAAATGTGGCACTTGTGTTTAGAATTTGAAGATGGTGTAAAATGATGAAATGTGTAAATCTGGATAGAGTTTATGCCTATAATTTTTTTTTTTTAAAATGAATAAGAATTGACATAGTTTTTTAATTTGTGAAGCCCATTTTTCAATTGCTGAAAAATGTTAAAAATTTGGGGTTTGGTTCCCGCCAAATAAGTATATACAATGTATCGTCTTAAAATGGAAGCACTTCCATGTTAAGAGCGTTTAGACCTCCGAGTGAGTGATCTGGGTCATGTCAAGAACTTTGAATCAGCCTTTTGCTCGGATCTGACTTGTTCTCCCCATTTTGCTCCTATCTATCCCTATTTTCAGTATATTTCTACATTTCCTGGCATTATGGACTAAGGTCCTGAGGTTTTTGACCTCAAGGTCAAAGTCAACCTTGAGGGTCAAAGTCACCCTCGACTCTGACCTAGGTCAAGGTCGACCTCAACTCTGACCTAGGGAAAAGTCTACCTCATCTTTAACCTAAGGTTCAAATTTCAAGTTCCCATGATTTTTAGGTGTCGAGTTTTAGAGATATTTATTTTCCCACCTATGGGTTGGCCATTTTGGGTTTTGAAATGGTAAATCCTTAAATTGCATTTAATATGGGTCCATTTCTAGGGGTTAAGGTTAGTTGAGATTTAATTCCCCAATGTCGGCCTTCTCTAGAGGTTTGTGCCCTAGATCACTATAAAAGGAGGCCTTCCTCTCTCATTTTGATACATCATTTTTTCCATCAAGCACTCAAGTTCTCAAGCAAGGTTAAGCGATCATTTCATTAAGAATTTTCAAGGAAGCATTCAAGTCCTCTTCTCCATTCAAATTCTTCATTGAAGATCAAGGATTCAAGCATTCAAGCCTTTAAAGGGATTTGGTTCGAGCATGCAAGATTCACCATTCAAACCCTAGATCTAGCCATCACGATGGTGTGATCTTCCTTCAAGATCCTTTGTTCATCTTCTAGATCCATTCATTCTTCTATCAAGGTGGATTCTAAGCATACAAGCATGGAGGTTTTGTATTTACTTTCATGGTTTTGATTTACATTTGTCATTATTGTGTTCAAGCTTTCATATCAATATATTTGTTTACATTCGAAATACAATTGCATATCTATCGAATTGCATAGCTTCATTATTAGATCTACTTCTACTACTTACTAGCATTCTCATTTCAATTTCAATATTAAGGTTGATTCCAAACTAGGGTTTTTCCAAGGCAAACCCCTCAAACAAATAACAAAAACCCTCTTTTTCTTGCAGGTACAAGATGGTGAATTGAAGTGCAGATCTAGATACCCTTTTCGCCAAACTTCCAGGATCCGTGAACAAATTTTCTATTGAAGCAGTTGGTCAAGGATGACCTAGACCCCGACCTAAGTCGGAGACTACCTAGACACTAACCTAGGTCAGAGACAACCTCAACCCTGACCTAGGGCAGAGATGACTTGATCTTAGAAAAACATTTTTGGGTTTTGTAGATCTTGCAGTTTTGGTTCAAGACTATAAAAATCAACAGTTTTTGAGATTGTTTGATAGGATTTTCAGCTGATTCTTTTTCAAAGGTAAGTACCTTTATCTCTTCATTTCAACATTAGTCATCTACATTTACTTTCCATATCAATACAATTCCATGTAAGTATAAAATATTGGTTTTGGGGTCTCTTTTATGTGCAAACCATTGTTCTAGGACCTCATCCATATTTTTATCCTCTACATTTTGGTGAATCTGACATACTTACCCCTTTCTTTTGTGGATTTAGATGTCCTATTGTGTTAGATCTCCCTTTGTATTATCTTGAGTGTTCACCTTTATCCTATTCATTTTGGTGAACCCAACATACTTACTCTTCTTTCTTTTGTGGAATTAGATGCCCTAATGTGTTTTGTGGTGTTAGATTTCCTTTTATTGTTGATGTTAGATTTTTCCTTTTGTGTTAAATCTTGCATGGTAATTGGATTTGAAAAATAATAAAAAATTGCAAAATTCCTTTAAAAATACAAAAATATTTCTATTTTTCATACTTGTAGTGTTACTTTGTGTTCAACATGTATGATTTTTGTTTTCAATACTTTGAAGAAGCTTTTATTATAAAAGATGGTAGATCCCTTAATAAGGTACATGGAAGTGAGGATGAAAATTGTTCGAATGAGATCTCCATTGATCCTATTCCTATTTCATCTTCCTCCACAACCTCTTCAATTGACCTTTATAAAGATGAGTTGGGGATTGATGTTCATTCTTCTCCTCATATATGTCTTTTCTATGAGCCTAGTTTACAATACAATTTACCTTCTTTCCCCTTTTGGGATCAAGCTTTAATGACTCATGGTACTCCTACAATGCACTTTATAACTAGGGATGATAATCCTCCTATTTGGGATGAACCTTTGGATTTGGATGTTGATTACTCTCTTCCTTATAAAGCCATTATAGATAATCCTCCTATTTGGGATGAACCTTTGGATTTGGATGTCAATTACTCTTTTCCTCTTGAAACCATTGTGGATAATCCTCCAATTTGGGATGAACCATTGGATTTGGATCTTGGTTACTCTCTTCCTCATGAAACCATTGTGGATAATTCTACTTTTTCAAATGAGCCCTTGGATAAAGACATCGATTTATCCCCTCCCTGTGAAGAATTGTTGATACAAAATGATGACATATTCTCTAAAACACACTCCCCTTATGCGAAAGAAGATGACATTATAAATCCCTCACCTCCATTTGGGATTTCTTCTAGTGATGAGGCATTAGCGGAGAAAGCTATGAATTCCCTTAATGCTCTTCCTCTTAGTGGTGATCTTATGGAAAATCAAGATCCAACCTCACATCATTCTTACCATAATATTACTTATATCTATTCAAACCCTTTTCCAAGTGTGGTTCCATGTGTTCCTCCGGTGGTGTCTTCCATTCATATCACTTCCTACACTTTTCCTAGTATTCCTAAACTTCCTAATCCTAATTGTATCCTTCCTAATCTAGTTCCTAATCTTCCTAATCCTAATCTTATCTTTCCTAATCCGAGTCCTAATATTCATATTCCTAATTCTCCATCTTCTATTCCTAGTTCTTTCCACACTTATGTTGTGGTTCAAACTATGGTTCATGATGTGCAAAGATTCTTCAAAGTACCTTCTCCTTATTATCCGAACTATAAAGATAAAAGAAAATAAATTTCTCCTTTGAGATTTGTTCATAATTTTACCCCTCATTCTAATATAACATAGATCTTTTCCCCTCTAGACTAGGGGGCAAGAGGTATATTTCTTCCTGTCTTTTAGAATCCATTATGTTCCTACTTTGAGCTTAATTGGTTATTCTTTCATTTATCTCGATGGTTTGTATTATGATAGTTTTTCATCTATTTCTCTCTTTTTATTATTCAAGATATCTTTTCTAGGACATTTGTTTTGCAAAGCTATCCCTTTCCTTTCATCCCTAGGGGGCAAGATTCTTCCTTCTCTCTCTTTGTTTAGTGAACTACTTTCCTTAGCTTAGTGGTATTTGTTTATATTGCAATATTATTTCATCCTATTGACAGATGTTTTGACTATGGATAATATTTTTATGAGAGGTTGTTGTCCTAGGTCATCACCTCTTCTCTATGTTGCAAATTATGTTCTTTAAAAACTTTCACCCTTGCTTTGGTGTTAGAGTTGTTTCCCTCATTCTAAAGATTCATCTTCCTCTTGTTTGCAGGGGGCTTGATGATTGAATCTTTGTCCCCATTGTTAAAAGATGATATTTTATCTAAAAACACTCCTCTTTGGTGGGGGTTTTGTTGATAAGATCTCTTTCATTGAGGATCCTTTTCCATGAGTGACATATCCTTTTCACAATTATCTATACTCTTGGATGTAGGGGTCAATATCCCTTGCTAAGAATATGGTCTAAACTGTTGCTAAATAGGATATCTCCTTGAATTGTGAAGTAGGTATCCTCTTCCATCTTTGTTCCTACACTTGGGGGGCAAGGATGCCATCTCCTTCTTTTTTGTATTTCCGAGATTCACCTCTTTCCTTGGTTAAGCAATATCTATCTATTATGTTATATCCAATCATACATGAAAATTTTGGTTTGCATTGAGGATCTATGTCCTTGATAAAAACTTCTTTTGTTGTTTGACATTGGGTTTCCATGGTTGATATATCTCTCACCTTGGAAACTGAATAGTTTTCTATCCCTCACAAGGGTTACTTTTTTTCACTTCTTGCATGATATCTCTTTTCACACCCTCGTGCGTGTATGTTAAGTTAGAATCCTTAGCTTGGGGGCTTGTGTCCTTAACTAAGTGTCATTTTATCTCATTTTCAAATCCATTGGGATCTCTTCTTTCTTCTCCTTTACCAAGAGTTTACATCGAATCCATACTCTTGCTAAAGTGGGGGCTTAATGTATCATTTTAAAATGGAGGCACTTCCATGTTAAGAGTGTTTAGCCCTCCAAGTGAGTGGTCTGGGTCATGTCAAGCACCTTGAATTAGCCTTTTTCTTGGATTTGACTTGTTCTCCCCATTCTGCTCCTATATATCCCTATTTTCACTATATTTCTGCATTTCTTGGCATTATGGACTGAGGTCCTGAGGTTTTTGACCTCAAGGTCAAAGTCAAGGTCGACCTCAACTCTGACCTAGGTCATGGTCGACCTCGACTCTGACCTAGGGCAAAGTCTACCTCATCTTTGACCCAGGGTTCAAATTTCAAGTTCCCATGATTTCCAGGTGTTAGGTTTTGGAGATATTTGTTTTCCCACCTCTGGGTCAACCATTTCAGATTTTAGAATGGTAAATCATTAAATTGCATTTAATATGGGTCCATTTTTATGGATTAAGGTTAATTGGGATTTAATTCCCCAATGTCGGCCTTCTCTAGAGGTTTTTTCCCTAGATCACTATAAAAGGAGGCCTTCCTATCTCATTTTGATATATCCTTTTTTCCATCAAGCACTCAAGTTCTCAAGAAAGGTTAAGCAAGAATTTCATTAAGCATTTTCAAGGAAGCAGTCAAGTCCTCTTCTCCATTCAAGTTCTCCATTGAAGATCAAGGATTCAAGCATTCAAGCCTTTGAAGGGATTTGGTTCAAGCATGCAAGATTCATCATTCAAACCCTAGATCTAGCCATCATGATGGTGTGATCTTCCTTCAAGATCCTTTGTTCATCTTCTAGATCCATTCATTCTTCTATCAAGGTGGATTCCAAGCATACAATCATGAAGGTTTTGTATTTACTTTCATGGTTTTGATTTACATTTTTCATTATTGTGTTCAAGCTTTCATATCAATAGATTTGTTTACATTCAAAATACAATTGCATATCTATCGAATTGCATAGCTTCATTGTTAGATCTACTTCTACCACTTGCTAGCATTCTCATTTAAATTTGAATATTAAGGTTGATTCCAAATTAGGGTTTAACCAAGGCAAACCCCTCAAACAAACAACAAAAACCCTATTTTTCTTGCAGGTATAGGTGCGGAACTTTAGATCTGAGATTAGATTTGGATACCCTTTTTGGTAAACTTCTGAGATCTGCAAACAAAGTCAAATTTGACCTTTAGAATAAGAATGTAGCTCTTTGACCTTTTATTAGGGTCAAAGACTACCTACTATCAAAAAGATAAAAGATTTATGGGTTTTCTTTGTCTTGGCATTTCCAGTCCGAAACAAGTCACATAATTGCTTGAAAGTACACACAAACATCAGAAATTGAAATTTTCTAGATCAGCCCTATTTTGAGGTTAGTATTTCCTTTTCAATTATTTCAGATTTCAAAACATATACTCTTCCTTATAGGGAAATATAAGGTTTTCTTCCTCTTTCATATTCTCCATAGATTGATTCAATTGTACATTAACCTTTTGGTTGATCAATTTGGATCTCTCCTTTGGGAATTTAGATTTAGAAGTAGATCTCATATTTCCCCCATACATTTTAGGGTGAACACTATTTCATTCTATTCATACAAATAATATTTTTTTCCTTTGATCTCAAAATATATTATAGATGGCATGTCTAGCTAGTGTAGAAAAGAAGAAAGATTGGTTTTTGATGTATATCTTCTTTGATATAACTACTCAAAGTTGAACTTATCCAAAATTGACAATTTTCATCTCGCGTCAAATTTCCCCTACCAAATATACACCATTCAGAAAAAAAATTACATATTCTTGAAGAGGACTCTCTCTTCTAGTGTTAGATATAAATTTTATTTTTTTCTAATATAATTTACTATTTTTTTCCTTTATTTGAAGCAACATCTTCTTGAAAGTTAAAATACCTACTGGCAGTATTTTGAAATTTTAATATAGTATATCTAATCAAAATACTATAAAACTTATATGACAATAATCTTGACTCTGAGCTCTACAAAAGGGTTTTTTAATATTTTAAAATAAATATCATTAAAAAATGTTGGAGTTATTGGAACATCAATTTTTTGAAATAATTTTATTTCTTTGGTAATTGGACCTAAATTGTTATTAAACAAGAATTTAATAGATATTTCCAATTGGAAAAGTTGAAGTACTTATCTAATGAATCGACCTAGACCATATATTTGAAAAAATAATAATTTTTAGTTAAAAATTCTCAATTTCAATTGTGCTGATAAGTTAGCCTGAAACATGGCACAACTTTATGCTTTTACCCAGCCATTAGTTTGTAATTTCAAATAGATAGAAAATAATATATCATAATAAACTTCCTCTATTTACACCCTTCTAGGTAAGTGAAGTTGATTTCTATAACTTTTACTACATTTCACATGCAATCTTTTACCTTTGTTAAAATTTTAATTTCTAGCACCGTATAGGTGAATAAATTATTCCTCGAGCATCTTTACATTTACTTGAAATTGAAAGATCAATGAATATTAGATTTCCTCTAAAAAAAAGTAATTTTTCATTAAAATCGATTATAAATCACATCAAATAACTTGCACAGATGCATTTATCCTCATACTTTCTTCTCTATTTGTCTCAGTCGTCCACCTTCATCTACCCCAGAAAATGCACAAAGGAGGCTAACAAGTTTCATACTTGGTTTATTCAATTTCACAAGCATGGGCCAACCTTCCAATCATTAGTTTTATGTCAAATTGCACATGGTAAAGAACCCAAAGTTCCTTGTCATCAATGACAATCACATTGGAGTAGATCTCAACTCTCATCATAACACAAAATCTAAAGTTGTAGGTTAGTGGGTTGGTGACCTATTCATCCAATTAGACCTAAATAGGAGTAAGAATATTCAAATTTGGATTGACTATGATCAGCTCCAAGATCAACTTAATGCAGCCATAGCTTTGTATTGTTCCCTTTGTTGGCAAGAGAGAACTTCAGAATGAATGATATGTTGTCATTGATGGCAACTACATACACCTCTCTTAGTTTTATTAATTATTGATGACAAAGATCTAATGTCAGAGTGTGAGGTGGAGTATTGGCCTTACTAAATTAGCTATAAAGATTTAGCTATTGCAACCCAGGGGTTTGAAGGGAATCAAGTCTTAGGGTTTAGAGGTTTTGGCAAGGATTACAAAGGAATCCCTCCTAGAAATGGCCACCAAGTAGTTGCAAAATATATCTTTCAAGAGACCAATGAATGAGTGTAGGAGTTCATAGAAGATATTTCAAACATTCATTTTTCTTTGATAATTGTAAATGTGTGCAAGATAATGTATGCTGAAAAATCAAATCACTAGAAATATGATAGAAGACTATTTGATATAATATATATAAAATTTAACAAAAAATAGTAATACAATATTCTTACTTTTATTATGTCTTTATTATTTGTGTTTTATTCTAGCCTATCTTAAAGAAAATGTTAATAAATAAAAAATTATCTATATTTAAGAAAACCCTTAAAAATAGAGCATTCCGTAATTTAAAATAAAGTACTAAAAGGTTTTATAAAAAAAATATAGATGTAATGTTCAACTTTTAAAAATGTTTTAGCTTTCAGTAGGGACTAAAAAAAAAAAACCAATCATCACATTAATTTTTAAATAGAAATTCAAATTTTAACATTAATTTTAATTTTATACATTGTGCTCTATATTTTATTTGTGTAGTGCCCCATTTTCCCCTGTTTCAGAGGTGCCTCCGACAATTTTAGTTCAAAATCCTTTTTCCTAGATTATTGTTACATATATAAGCACCACTTTTAAATCCCCAAAGCTTTCAGGTGACCAGGACAAAGAGTAAACAGGAGTTTTATTGGTTTCAAACAGACCAAAATGGCGCTCCTCCTCACCCCCTGTCTTCTGGTTCTCATTGAAAAGTGAATAAATATATGTCTCCATTGTCGTTCCAGATCTCTTTGGCATGCCGGCATTGGACAGCACATGCTTGATGAGATTGTTGTTGTAAGCTAAGACATTGTCGACAGTAGCCAAGTCGTTGCCTACAGAAGGCCACCTGCTTTCAGTGACTACAATTGGAATATTGGAATGTCCCCACTTTTCCATAGCAGATATAAAAGCATCGACAATAGCGTCGAACAAATTCTTATACTCCAGAAGTCCATCGGTCATGACAGTATTTGTCGATCTGAATAATGTATTGTCTGCAGAAATCGAATCACTGTTACGTTTGTAGCTGAAGTATGGATAGATATTGGCCATGAAAGGGGAGTCGTTATCTGATAGAAACTTAAGTATACCACTCATATGCTCAGTCTCACCAAATGTTCCCGCTGAGGGAGGATACGAGTTGTTCAACACGGACGTTGCGTGTGGTGTGAAGACCTTGATGCTCTTCTCCAGATCAACGTTGCTCAATGCCATCTGAATGTTCTTCATAGCAGGCAGGAGATACGAATTGTATTTTCTATCTGCAAAAACCTCGTTTCCCACAGTAATGTATTTGATGTTGACAGAAGGATAGAACGGTTTAATGTTGTCAGTCACCCATGCGTTTGCTACCTCCTGATCACCTGCAATTGCCTAAAGCTCAACGTTGCTAATTCCCACAATCACTTCGATTCTAGAATTTTGAAGGGCCTATTGCGCGTCCTGATTTGCTATGTATAATCTCACCTTTCCTATGTTGTTCAACTGCAACAGATTCACCACATCGTTGGGAGAAGGCAAACTGTCTTAATTCATTCCGTAGCATACTCCTATCTTCTCACCATCTGTTGGAGATAGAAAAAAAGAAGGATTCATATGTGTGAGTATTACGAGATTTTATTAACATGATTATAAACGCCATGAGAAAAATAGCAACCAATTCCATTGAAGGAAATTATGGCTCAATACATTTACAACTCTTTTTATTGGAACATAGATTGTTATTTTCTAGTCAGTGCTCTCCATGCTAGAAGTCGTTATGGCATCTTTTGCGTTTCAGCGTTTTCGTTCCATCAAGCAAATTCAGTTGCGAGTGTGGGTTTTGACAGTCGTGATTTGGTAGCGAGTTAAAACTGGACAATTGATGAGAACAGGGAGTTTGGTAATGTGATTCGCTGGATGGCTGAGCTGCAGTCGCAGGATTTGAAACCCTATTTATCAGCCATGCTGATCCAGCCATCAGAATCTAAAATCTTATTAAGGGGACTTGAGTTTTTTAAACTCTCTTTGGTAAGTTTTAGATTTATCACTGAATAGACGCTGGTCAATTTAGATGGGTCCGTTTTCTTACAATCAAGATAAGATTAGATTGTAAAACTTTAAGAAAATATGTTATAAAATTGATATTTTTTATCATATTAATTACATAGTTTGAAATGAATTTATAATCAATAGATAGGTTTGCTGGTGAAGTTGTTTGATTCTTATTGAACCCACCAAGGTTGAAGTCTTGCTGAATGTAAATACTCTGACACCATTAGAAATAAGGTCGGCCCTCAACCCAACCAACAACCCATAAAATTTAAACCCTTTTATCACCTTCACCTTCACACCACCTTTGTTAAATGGGTAAAATCCAACAGACATTTGACCATTCCTTACCTTGATGTCCCTTCATGTTTGGAGAGTTGAGAGAGTCCTATAAAATGAGTTTAGACTGTGTACTCTGCTGTAACAGTACCCTCCTTTTTTTGGTGGATGTAGCCTTCAAAGATAAACTACATAAATTTATTGTGTTATGAATATACTCTAGATTGTTGTTTAATGTTATTTGTATAGTCGATCCACTATTTCAAACTGACATTGTTAGCCAATAGTAGCAAAAGTCGTCTACTATCTGCATCTTCAGCATTATTTCCTGCTCCTTACTCTTTCCTCCAGGTATGAGGGGACTTTTTTTGAAACCCATAAAATCATTGGCCTTGGCCTCCATGAGAGAAAGGAAACTTCAATGCACAACTCCATCACCACTGCCACTCAACTGAACCCTTCCACTCCATCAAAGCGCAGGATTACTTTAAACATTCAACTTTTCCATGGCGACGGCTAAGTTCCATCTAAAATGCACTAAAATTAAAAAAGTCAAATATTTTTTTTTTCCAGATTTGTAAAAATACAGTGATTTTTTTTGCAGATTTTTTGTGGTTTTCAAATACAAAATGTGCAGATCATGAAAAACAGATGTTGAAAATTTCACGAAAATCTGTTGTATTTTTTATTTTTTAAAATTTGATCGAAGATACATTTTAGATGGAGCTTAGCAACATCCCTTCCCCACACTATTGTAACTCAATATTTCTGAAAACTATGGCCTATAAACATTCTATAACAAAAATGGTCTCAAGAACTGCTACCCCCAGCCATTAATATTAATTATTAAGCCGCCAAAAATCCCAACCACAACTTTTGAAATGCTGTCAAGAAAATTAACACACTTAAAAACAACACATATCAAAAACAAATTTAATCCCATCCTGCCCATCATAAATTTACATGCTCCAACCAAAATGTCTAAATATTGATTGCCCACAAGAACGAAGATAATAAAATGTTGCATAAGCGATGGGACGAGAGTGCCTTAATCACCGTTTACCTACTACAAAACAATCATTTCCTCTAGAGCCTTCACATGCCAAATGGGATGGCCAAAACCAGAAAACCTAGCCTTATGGTGGTTGATCATAAGTAACAGTTCAGAGCTCAATTAGGCCAATCTTCCACCCCTCTATTTGTCAAGTAATCTAGTATCCCATTGGCATAGAATCCTCTATTTTTAAGTTTGCAGAGGGATTATATTGGGGCCGGGCCGCTGGACTGGAATTTTTTCAGTTTTGCAGTGAAATTTAGATTCTTATCTTCAAATGTAAGCATAATTCTTGGAAAGAAAATTTCTTATTCAAGGATCATCTTCCTAAAGAAGTGAAGCTAAATCATTTAGCAAAACTGTAGTTAGAGTGGAAAATTTCTCAATTTTGCAGTCAGATTATATTCTTATCAATAAATTTATAGGAAAAAAATTGGAATTGAAAATTTAAAGCTTACCCAATGTTCGTTGGATTATGCTCTATATTATACTTTACAAAGTTTCACACACCTACTTATATATTTTATGTCAGGACGACTTGATGAATTGACATCCTTTGGTAAATATGGAAATTGGCAAATGTTTAATTAAATGAGATAGAAATTGGCAATATGTTGCAACTTTAAAATGATTAGTTAATTTTGGAGATATCTTTATCATGTGAGTTACTGATGATAATCTCTATTGTCGAGTGTTTGAGTGGTTGCAGGTCGGAAGACAGGGGTGTGGTCGATGAGAGAGGTCTAGCTCCCCGCCTAGTGACATATTCGAATGCAGTAGTACCACACACACACCACTTTATAAACCTTTAATTCATTTTGCTATGAGTGTTTACGGATAAATGATTGAAAAAAAATATCCGCCATCATTTTAATTTATCTAACTGAAAAATGTGAAACTGATTATGCTACTTTATAATTGTTACGAATTTGAGATAAATTTTCTTTCCAGACTATAGATGAAATTTTAATTAACAAAATTGTGTTTTCATAATTATGTGTATTTTCATTGTTTGTTTTCTTTTACTTTCATTTTTACCTGGAAGTGAAACCAAGAATTAGTTATAGGGACTGTTGATTTATTCCCAAGAAATTTTTCATTATGGACACCATTCTTGACATGCACGAGAAGGTGAAGCTAGAACATGGGAACTGGGTTTGATTAGGGAATTTTTGCAGCAATATTCAAAAAACAAAATCTTGCATCTTTGCATATCGCTGGACTGGGACAGATTTGACGACATCATCAGGCGGGCTGCATCTTTGCTTTCGAAACTAAGGTGTGAATCTTGTTATTTAACATCTTACATGTTAGTTCAGTTGGATTTAAGAAAAGATTCTGTTCGTTTGGTCATGTTCTTGGACTACACATGACGCATTTGGATCTTTTGTTTTCAATTTCATGGAAGTAGGTGATATATTTTCAAAGAACATCATTTAGAACAAATTTATTGTCTAAATATTGTATGCTACTACTTTTCTGGTCTTAAGACTTATCTTGATCGGTTATGTACATTTTTTTATTCAGTACTGTGAATGCAGTATTTTGATCCTACCTTTAGCCTATTTTTAAAAACCTTTGATCTTTTTGGCGTTTTGAATAGTCATTTATTGTTGTTGTGATAGGATATCTTTTAGCTAATCCAGGCACTAATAGTAATGGGGGAAACAAAAGCCGCCATCGTGCCTGGGTTCTTTCTTTATTTCTCTTGTCTTGGACCGAAGTCTCATGTAACCCTGGGAGAGCAAAAGTTGTGGCCCTGAATCTCTCCAACATTGCCCATGGATGGCTTTACACTTCCACCTTTAATTAGTTTTCTCTCCGTTTTCAACTTTCCCTTTATTTATTTTGGGTTCTTCCTCGCATGTTCTTTGTTTTATAATTATAGAAATAGGATAGAGAGCTCAATCCGTTTTAATTGTGGCATATGTTTCTTACACATATTCGGTCTCTGCAAGGTTAATCAGAACATCAACTAGTCCAATCTTTTCTTACGATGGAGAATGTCTCGGTTTGGACGTTTAGCAATGTTTTTCTAGACTCTCATTTGCAGACCTTTCTAAGGATGGATATGGTCTATGTTTGGATGTTTAGCAATGCTTTTCTTGTTTCTTCAGGAACTTTCAATGCATATCCTGCTTCCAATGTGTGTCTTTGTCCTTTTTCAGAAGAGTACCGCCTGATAGTTGTGGTTCACAATGGTCCCAACTGGTTTTCGGCCAGTTTGGGAGAATGTCTGTGTTTTAAGCCGTGTCCAATCTTGTTTGGAATTATTTTGATTCACTGTTGACAGTTAATGAGTTCGTAGAACTAATCTTAACACTTGAAGTTTATGGTTAAACAGAGAGATAAGGTCCAACTGTCATTACATCTTTGGTGATAACTATGTTAATTGAAATCCATTGACCGAGCATGCTTTGTTTTAACTTGAGAATTTATTAAGTTGCAAAGTAGGTGAAATAAACATATCTGTGGGTCGTTTACATTGGATTCATGTTAGAAGTCTTTTCACATCTGTGAACATTACATTATAGTTTAGTACCGTGCTGTGAATTTGAAGGTTCCTCGACACTCCAACTGAGGGAAGAGTGAACCGCTACTTCTGGACAATGATGCCCTAGCCAGATACAATACATGTATTTAGGCGACAGTTTTGAAGGAAATCTGAAAGGGGAAAACCCTATTTTAATAGAATAGAATATAATCTGTGTCCAGAAGGAAGTGTTTATTCACAAATAGTGAACCGCTATTAACAGTAAAGAATACCACAGTTTATTCAAATACCACAGTTGCAAGAAAAAGTAGAATAACAGATTCAATGACCTGTTGTTTACTAAGGTGGAGAAATTTTATTTTGTTAAGAGTTAAACATTAGAGACTGGTACTGAATGGTAAAAGAATGCTCATTAGAACTGTAAAGATTGTTAGCAGCATATCTTTTCTCTTCCTGGAAAAAATCTAGAAAATTCTGTAAACAGATTCATTATAGAAAGTTTTTTTTTCCAGATAATCTGTTCAAAACAGTTGTTATTCAACTTTTAACCGTATTAAAATTATTCATTATTTGAAAGTAGTTCTATTTTTTTTTCGAAACACCATCTCAGGTTCAAATACTTGTGTGAAATGAAACTTCTTGCAGAAATGTTTATTGATTATGATTTTGAGATGCTGTTATTTTATTTTCTATTTCAATTGGAATCTGGAATATATCAATTGATGGAAGTTGTGCTGAATGTAGATTACAAGGGAGGGTAAATTCTTTTATTTACCTGCCAGTTCAAATCTGGATTAATACTTTGGCCAAAGTGAATGCATTTGTTCATTTTGACATGCATGGTTATGTTTACCCCTTGCTACATCCGTTGTATAGAACCTACTGTAGGCATATGTGCTTCCAGGTTAAGTTACACGGCTGCACTAAGACCATCTGAATCTGCCAGTAGCGAGAAGCTAGGCCTCTCCTGTTGGGACGGGGCGTTCTTCATTTCAGGAAGAACCCCGGGGAAGCTCATCACTTTCGGAGCTGACCACTCCATGGTTGGGCAGTAAAAGCGCCTGGACCCCACCTCTGTTCTCAATGAAGCATAAGGGACTCAATCCGAGGCTCAAGAGATAGAACCCGATGAGTTGATACTTCCAGTGCTTAATTTTCTTCTTCTTCTCTCTCTATATTACATGTTGTACTTTATCTAGTGATCGACAAGTTGGTTGAAACTTCTGAATGTAATAAACTTTGATGTATCAATGTAATTTGTATGTTTTGATTCCTAAGTCCGACAAGTTGGCCGGCATGTAACTGTATGTTATTATGACTCATTGTACAATCGACAAGTTGGTCGCTTGTATGTTCCTCTTGATGTAACATGTGATAAATGTATTGGATTATTGACCTTGTCTTTCGACTCTCGACTTGTTGTGCTTAAATGCTTAGGTGGCATCCTAGTATGTAATTTTAGTCTTTACATATGGTATCGGAGCGAGTTTCTACTCTCCAGGCTTATGGGTCTTATGCTAATGCTATGCATTGTGCAACGATGCAGGATTTTGATTTGTCATCATGATGACTAGGAATGGTAGTAAGGGAGGATCAAGTAATGACATTGGGGAATCCAGAGAATGCCTTGACCAAATACTTGCCTTGTTAATTCAGCAAGGTATACTTTTGCAGCAGCAAAAGGACAGAATGGATCACCTGGAGAGTAGTATTCAGGGTAGGGGTCCTGTAGAATCTGGTGAGGAAGTAAGACAGAAACATGAGGAGGATTTGAGGGTAGAAGCCCAAAGGAAATAGGAAGAGGACCAGAGAATAGAAGCGCAACGTAAAGCTGAGGCTGATGCAATAGCCACTATTCAAACTACGACTAGAGAATAGATCTAAGTAGAGCTGAGCAAGGACCTCGAAAAGGTCACTCCTCCCACTTTCAATGGGAAAGCCTTAGGAGATGAGGTTGAGGCTTGGATAGCTACGATGGAAAGGTACTTTTAGGTTTGAAATTTTATAGGACAGACATGAGCCATGTGGGCAACCTTGTAGTTAAGAGGGGAGGCTATGACTTGGTGGGAAAACGTAATGTCAGAGAAGAAGCTTGAACCTAGACAGGTCACTTGGGAAGAGTTTCTATAGCTGTTCAGAACTCGTTGGTTACCAAAGCTTTATTTTGACAAAAAGATTTTAGAATTCCAACATCTACTACAAGGAGTCATGACAGTTACAACCTATCATGAGAGATTCTGTCATCTCGTGAAATATGTTCCACAGTACCGGAACGATGAGGAATTTCATACTCAAAAGTTCATTATGGGGCTATGACCAAAAATTGCTTTAGAGGTATTGATGCACGAGCCTGAACAGATGGAGACATCACTTAGAAAGGCTCCAAGATAGGAAGAAAAACTAAAGAGCTTGTTAGTGGTTAGAGTGCCTCAAAAATATGGAAAATTAGGAGGGTTCAAAAGAAAATAGGATAACCGTCAGAAGGGAAATGACAAACACCAGATCAGGAACATGAAGAGTCGAGGCCAGGGAAATTCTAAAAACAAGAACAACAATAGGAATAACTAGAACTACAATAACAGGAATGAGAACAGGAACAGTAGGTTAGAGGGGCGACGAGGACCACGAGGTGGTTGCTATGTTTGTGGAGGAGACCACTTTGCTAGTCATTGTTCCTAGAGGTCAGGTTAGAGAGAGGGTAAAGCCTCTCAAGCTCAGCATCACATCCACGCTGTAGTGGATAAGAGGCAGGCAGAATTTCAGGCTTCTCCTATTCAGCTGACAGGTAAACTTTTTGGTCATAATGTATCTATACTTGTGGACACTGGTGCAACTGAATGTTTTATAGATCCTAAAGTAGTTTCTAGATTACCCATTAGAGTTGGTTACATGGCTAATCCATGGATTGTAGAATATGGAAACTGGGCAGAGCGAAGGGTAGAACAGTGTTTGGTTTGCAGCGAATTGGAGTTACCCAACTTCATAATGCAAGTGAATCTCTATGTAGCACCTCTTGGCTCATATGACATCATCCTAGGGATTAATTGGGTAACTGAACATAAAGCCATAGTAAATTGCCAGGACAAGTCCTTTAGATGTTTGGATGATTCAAGGAAGCCTGTAGAGATCAGAGGTGTTAAAAGGCCTCTTGAACTTAGAAAAATTTCAGCTATGCAACTGAAGAGAGCCAACTGGAAGGGGTGTAAACTTTAAGTTGTCCACATGAAGGATTTGGAGGAAACACCTCCTAACTTAGATGATTATCCAATCCTTCAAGAATTTAGAGATGTGTTTCAAGAAGACTTGCCAGAACTTCCACCTAAAAGGGAGTTTGACTTCTCTATTGATCTAAAGCCTAGGACTGAACCACAGTCTAAAGCTCCTTATAGAATGACTACTACAGAGATGTATGAGCTAAAGGTTCAGATTCAGGATCTCCTTAATAAAGGATTTATATGTCCCAGTGTTTCACCTTGGGGTGCACCGGTGATTTTTGTTAAAAAGAAGGATGGTAATTTGTGTTTATGCATTGATTACAGGATGTTAAACAAAGTGACCATCAAGAACAGATACCCTCTTCCTTGAATAGATGAACTATTCAATCAGATGAAAGGAGCAACGGTGTTCTCAAAGATTGATCTATGATTTGGGTACCATCAACTCAGAATCAAAGGTGAGGACATCCATAAAATATCTTTTAGAACAAGATATGGGCACTATGAGTTTGTAGTTCTACCTTTTGGGTTAACAAATGCCCCAGCAACTTTCATGAACTTGATGAACAGTGTGTTCAGAGATTGTCTGGATAAGTTCATGGAGATTTTCATTGATGACATCCTAATATACTCCAAAACTGTTGAGGAGCATGAGGAGCATTTGCGAATAGTTTTGCAGCGACTAAGGGAATGTAAGCTGTATGGAAAACTATCCAAATGTTCATTTCACCAGAAGAGAATTCATTACTTGGGCCATATCATATCCAGAGAAGGGATTGCAGTTGATCCATCCAAGATCAAAGCAATAATTGAGTGGCCTACTCCTAATAATGTTCATGAAGTGCGGAGTTTTATGGGGTTGGCTGGTTATTATCGTAAGTTTGTGGAATGATTTTCTAGGATAGCAACACCTATTACATCCCTCTAGAGAAAAGGGAAATGGTTTGAGTGGATTGAGACTTGTGAGAAAGCATTTCAGTTGTTAAAACAAAAACTCACGTCCGCTCCGATATTGATCATTCCTGATCCAAATGGTCGATTTACAGTTATCACAAATGTGTCAGGTGAAGGCCTAGGAGGCGTGTTGATGTAGGATGGCAGAGTTGTGGCTTACGAGTCACGAAAACTAAAACAACATGAGGTAAATTATGCCCCACATGACCTCAAACTTGCAACGATTGTGCATGCTTTACAGATGTGGAGACATTACCTACTCGGGAAACCCTTTGAGTTGCAGACTGATCACATGGGATTACAATATATTTTCACGTAGCCAAATTTGAATGCAAGACAGAGGCATTGGCTTGAGTTCTTGAGCGAGTATGAATTTGGTATAGAATATATCAAAGGAAACGAGAACAGAGTGGCAGATGCACTCAGTAGGAAAAGGCATTTATCCGCCATATCCACTACCAGGACACGCTTGAGAGAGCATGTGTTAGAGCAGTTACCTGGTGATGACCATTATGAGATGGTCTGATCTGCCTTATAGATAGATCCTTCTAATTATAGGTTCAGTGGCTATTTTTTTGACAGTGATGGTATCCTGTGATACCAAACTAGGATGTATATCCCTGACCATGCAGGGTTGAGGAAGATTGTTTTGGAGGAGATGCACTGTGTTCCTTATGCCAGTCATCCAGGGGTGACCAAGATGCTTAATGATGTGAGACCATTGTACTTCTGGCCTAGGCTGAAGCGTGATATTATAGCTTTTGTGGCCCAATGTTTAGAATGCCAGCGAGTCAAGGCTGAGCATATTCATCGGGCAGGATTGTTGTACCCTCATGATATACTAGAGTACAAGTGGCAGGTCATAAGCATGGATTTTATTCAGTGTCTTCCCATGACTAGACAAAGGCATGATGTTATCTTGGTGGTAGTTGACAAACTCACCAAGGTAGCACACTTTATACCTGGCAACTTGCGAGATGGTTCCCTAGCCCTTGCTAGGAAATTTGTTAATGAGATCTTTCGATTACATGGGGTTCTAGAGACTATTATTTCAGATAGGGATACTCGTATGACATCAAGGTTCTGGACAACCTTGAATGCATCCCTAGGCACACGACTAAATTTTAGTACTTCATACCACCCACAGATAGATGGTCAAACAGAGAGGGTGAACTAGGTCGTGGAGGATCTATTGAGGATGTACTGCATGGATCAACAGTACAAGTGGAAAGAATATCTCTCATTGGTGGAGTTTGCTTATAACAACTCCTATCATGCATCTTTAGGCATGGCCCCATTTGAGGCATTGTATGGACGCAAATGCCGCACACCCATTAGTTGGGACAGGGTAGAGGATCAAGTGGTTATTGGTCCTAATATGCTCTGTGAGATGGAGGAGCAAATGACATTGATCCGCTCATGTTAGAAGGAAGCAGTTGATAGGCAGAAGAGTTATGTGGATAAGAACCGCACCTTCAGACAATTCTAGGTTGGAGATAAAGTGTTCTTGCGTGTATGACCGCAAAAGAGTTCTATCTCTTTTGGCAGGGTGTCAAAATTAGCCCCGCGTTATGTTAGTCCGTTCGATGTGCTAGAAGTCATCAATCTGGTGGCTTACCGACTTGCTCTACCACCCGCTCTTGCCCGAATTCACAGTGTTTTTCATGTTTCATTATTGAATCTTGATGCCTCTCATATATTGGATTGGCATGCTTTACAGGTGCAAGATCCAAGAGTGGTCTCAATGGAGCCTACTCGGGTCATTGACCAACGTACCATCAGGGTGCACAATGCTAATGTGCTCTAGTATAAGGTCCAATGGGACCAATTTTCAGCTGATAGTGCTACATGGGAGGATGTTGTTAGTGTTTAGTAGATCATAAAACTTTTGATGTGATCTTTTACTCATGCTACAATGAGTTTTTGGTGTGATGATTATGTCTTCATGTCTTGGATATTGTTATACTTCAGTTGTTGTTTGGACTATCATGTTGGAGACACTTATATACACTATTTTGCTCTATGTTATGAGATATTGCTTATGATACTTTTGATTTGGTTTCAAAATTATTGATGAGATAATCATATCATGTTATGCTTACATTGCAAATGATTATAAATATGTTTCTGTTGTTGATGCTAACATGACATCGGGACGATGTCTCTACCAAGTGGGGATGGATGTCACGACCGGTTTTGTGACCTCCTTATTATGTGGATCCTTAAGTCGATTTATGCCGACTTGATGAATTGACATGCTTTGATAAATATAGAAATTGGTAAATGTTTAATTAAATGAGATAGAAATTGGCAATATGTTGCAACTTTAAAATGATTAGTTAATTTTGGAGATATCTTTATCATGTGAGTTACTGATGATAATCTCTATTGTCGAGTGTTTGAGTGGTTGCAGGTCAGAGGACAGGGGTGTGGTCGAGGAGAGAGGTCTAACTCCCCGCCTAGTGATAGATTCAGATGTAGTAGTGCCATGCACACACCACTTTATAAACCTTTAATTCATTTTTCTACGAGTGTTTACTGATAAATGATTGAAAATAAATATCTGCGATCATTTTTATTTATCTAATTGGAAAATATGAAACTGATTATACTACTTTATAATTGTTACGAATTTGAGATAAATTTTCTTTCCAGACTATAGATGAAATTTTAATTAACAAAATTGTGTTTTCATAATTATGTGTATTTTCAATGTTTGTTTTCTTTTACTTTCATTTTTACCTGGAAGTGAAACCAAGAATTAGTTATAGGGACTGTTGATTTATTCCCAAGAAATTTTTCATTATGGACACCATTCTTGACATGCACGAGAAGGTGAAGCTGGATAATGGGAACTGGGTTTGATTAGGGAATTTTTGCAGTAATATTCAAAAAAACAAAATCTTGCATCTTTGCATATCGCTGGACTGGGACAGATTTGACGACATCATCAGGCGGGCTGCATCTTTTCTTTCGAAACTAAGGTGTGAATCTTGTTATTTAACATCTTACATGTTAGTTCAGTTGGATTTAAGAAAAGATTATGTTCGTTTGGTCATGTTCTTAGACTACACATGACGCATTTGGATCTTTTGTTTTCAAGTTCATGGAAGTAGGTGATATATTTTCAAAGAACATCATTTAAAACAAATTTATTGTCTAAATATTGTATGCTACTGCTTTTCTGGTCTTAAGACTTATCTTGATCGGTTATGTACATTTTTTTATTCAGTACTGTGAATCCAGTATTTTGATCCTACCTTTAGCCTATTTTTAAAAACCTTTGATCTTTTTGGCGTTTTGAACAGTCATTTATTGTTGCTGCGATAGGATATCTTTTAGCTAATCCAGGCACTAATAGTAATGGGGGAAACAAAAGCTGCCATCGTAGCCTGGGTTCTTTCTTTATTTCTCTTGTCCTGGACCGGAGTCTCATGTAACCTTGGGAGAGCCAAAGTTGTGGCCCTGAATCTCTCTAACATTGCCCGTGGATGGCTTTAAACTTCCACCTTTAATTAGTTTTCTCTCCGTTTTCGACTTTCCCTTTATTTATTCTGGGTTCTTCCTTGCATGTTCTCTGTTTTATAATTATAGAAATAGGATAGAGAGCTGAATCCATTTTAACTGCGGAATATGTTTCTTACACATATTCGGTCTCTACAAGGTTAATCAGAACATCAACTGGCCCAATCTTTTTTTACGATGGGGAATGTCTTGGTTTGGACGTTTAGCAATGTTTTTCTAGACTCTCATTTGCAGACCTTTCTAAGGATGGATATGGTCTATGTTTGGATGTTTAGCAATGCTTTTCTTGTTTCTTCAGGAACTTTCAATCCATATCCCGCTTCCAATATGTGTCTTTGTCCTTTTTCAGAAGGGTACCGCCTGATAGTTGTGGTTCACAATGGTCCCAACTGGTTTTGGGTCGGTTTGGGAGAATATCTCTATTTTAAGTCGTGTCCAATCTTGTTTGGAATTATTTTGATTCACTGTTGACAGTTAATGAATTTGTAGAACTAATCTTAACACTTGAAGTTTATGGTTAAACAGAGAGATAAGGTCCAACTGTCATTACATCTTTGGTGATAAATATGTTAATTGAAATCCATTGACCGAGCATGCTGTGTTTTAACTTGAGAATTTATTAAGTTGCAAAGTAGGCGAAATAAACATATCTGTGGGTTGTTTACATTGGATTCATGTTAGAAGTCTTTTCATATCTGTGAACATTACATTATTGTTTAGTACCGTGCTGTGAATTTGAAGGTTCCTCAATACTCCAACTAAGGGAAGAGTGAACCGCTACTTCTGGACAATGATGCCCTAGCCGGATACAATACATGTATTTAGGCAACGGTTTTGAAGGAAATCTGAAAGGGCAAAACCCTATTTTAATAGAATAGAATAGAATCTGTGTCCAGAAGGAAGTGTTTATTCACAAACAGTGAACCGCTATTAACAGTAAAGAATACCACAGTTTATTCAAATACCATAGTTGCAAGAAAAATTAGAATAACAGATTCAATGACCTGTTGTTTACTAAGGTGGAGAAATTTTATTTTGTTAAGAGTTAAACATTAGAGACTGGTACTGAATGGTAAAAGAATGCTCATTAGAACTGTAAAGACTGTTAGCAGCGTATCTTTTCTCTTCCTAGAACAAATCTAGAAAATTCTGTAAACAGATTCATTATAGAAAGTTTTTTTTTCCAGATAATCTATTCAAAACAGTTGTTATTCAACTTTTAACCGTATTAAAATTATTCATTATTTGAAAGTAGTTCTATTTTTTTGTCGAAACACCATCTCAGGTTCAAATACTTGTGTGAAATGAAACTTCTTGCAGAAATGTTTATTGATTATGATTCTGAGATGCTGTTATTTTATTTTCCTATTTCATGTGGAATCTGGAATGTATCAATTGATGGAAGTTGTGTCGAATGTAGATTACAAGGGAGGGTAAATTCTTTTATTTACCTTCCAGTTCAAATCTGGGTTAATACTTTGGCCAAAGTGAATGTATTTGTTCATTTTGACTTGCATGGTTATGTTTACCCCTTGCTAAATCCATTGTATAGAACCTACTGTAGGCATATGTGCTTGTAGGTTAAGTTACACAGCTGCACTAAGACCATCCAAATCTACCAGTAGCGAGAAACTAGGCCTCTCATGCAAGGACGGGGCATTCTTCGTGTAAGGAAGATCCCCGGGGAAGCTCATCAATTTCGGAGCTGACCACTCCACAGTTGGGCGGTAAAAGCGCCTAGACCCCACCTCTGTTCTCAAGGAAGCGTAAGGGACTCAGTCCGAGGCTCAGGAGACAGAACCCGATGAATTGATACTTCCAATGCTTAATTTTCTTCTTCTTCTCTCTCTATATTACATGTTGTACTTTATCTCGCGATCGACAAGTTGTTCGACACTTCTGAATGTAACAAACTTTGATGTATCAATGTAATTTGTAAGTTTTGATCCCTAAGTCCGACAAGTTGGTCGGCATGTAACTGTATGTTATTATGACTCATTGTACAATCGACAAGTTGGTCGCTTGTATGTTCCTCTTGATGTAACATGTGATAAATGTAATTGATTGTCGACCTTGTCTTTTGACTCTCGACTTGTTGTGCTTAAATGCTTAAGTGGCATCCTAGTATGTAATTTTAGTCTTTACATTTTAGAAAGCCATCCTGTATAAAACCACAACCTAATAGGTTTTTTCAATTTTAATTAAAGCTATGTCCTAATAATATTGCTTAAAATATCATATATCTTTATGATAAATTGACAAACATTTGTATTTATATAACCTGAAAATATAACTTGACTGCAACAATAATGTAAAATTAAAGAAGTATAGAATGCAGCAAGTCTAAATTCTTGCCTCCATGAAACTAAGCAGTCTGAGCAAAGAGTGAACCTCACCTGCATAGGTTGTGCAGACTAAGACAACAACGAGAAGAGCCAAAGCATAGCAGTCCTTATCTTTTAGCCCCATACCCATGCTGCTTTGCAAGACCACACAAATACTCCACACCTAATTAGCAAATACATGTTTGCTATCTTTTGTTATAAAAACTAACATTCCCTCAGTCACTCTTCTTCAAGTTAGTTTTCGCCGGTGGAAGAACGACGGTAATCGAAAGAAGAATTGAACGCGGAGTCAAACTCAATGACTTCCTCGCAGATGTGACTTGAACGCGGACCGACAAAATCACAAAGATAATTTTGTCGTACGTGCTTCAGTTTCTTTTGCTTTCTCGTGTAGAACCATAAAATCTCAAAAAAACATCCTCGTGTAATGTTTATTATTAATTCCATTTTAGCAGTCTCTAATTTCATTTCCAATTATAAACCTAACATATCTTCTAGTATGAAAGAAGTGACCAATTTGTTTATTTGATTTTATTTCTTTCTCACATTACTACTTGATTCCATTTTCATATTATTCTTGACATCTTATTACAACCTTCAAATCTATTGATGAATGGAGAATCCAAAAAATCATAACGCTTTCAAACTTTAATTTGTGGTAGAAAAATTTCATCATTTCTTAATATGTGGTTATAAAAATCTAAATCTAAATAACTAATTTGTTTAGAATTAATTTTAGCTTTGTCTTTTAATCTTACCCATTAGCCATGACAAATTTTTGGGAGGTGCATTATTTCCCATCCTATGACATTTTCTATAGCCACCATATCTCATTTTATTTGCTATTTTAAGAATTTCCTCTAAAAAATGCTAATGCCTCCTTCCAATGTTTTTTAAGTTGCCAAGAGAGCCTCTTTCAATGCACTCCACATTGCCAAAATTTATTGTTGTAACATCTTCTAACAAAGCATTCCATTTAATCTTTAATTTTGTCATTTTTTGTAACTTCAAACCCAACAATTATCACCTTTCTAACATATTATGTCACAAATAGTGTTATGGAAGTGCAAAATTAGGTGCCAGTAGGTGAGAAAATTTAAAGTTTTCAATTTCACACACAATCAAGTGAGTATGCTTGGAACAACATACCAAGATCTCTCACGAAAGGATTTAGCACCAAAATTTAAGAAATTTGAAACATTAAAACTTTCTATAAATTGTAGATTTTTTAACAAACTTCTAACATTAAATTATCCCAAATTGGTAAAGATATGACTTCAATTATCTTTTCATATTCCACACAATACCTCCAAGACTATCCTTGCAAAAGAATTTTACTTGAGCCCTTACGAATTTTCCAAAAATAATTTTTGAAAACTCTCTGTGAAGCCTTAAAATGGCAATTCGATAAAAACTTCAAATTGATAAGTTTGATTGCACAACTAAGTCCCTTATGTTGAGGAATGTTTTTGGTTGATGTTGATTTCTAGTTCACCCATATGCTCCCATATCAAGCACACCAAGTGGGAAAAATTTTGTGAGTAACAAAATAAATGGAGTTAGGTCATTGGACTACCCTTTCAGTTTGTCAACAACCTACAAAAAACTTCATCATTGATGTATACAAAGAACTTATTCTCTCTCTCTCTCTCTCTCTCTCTCTCTCTCTCTCTCTCTCTAGCACTTAGTTGGGACATTTCCCATCATCCTCCACCAAGTGTTTACCAATTTCCTCTTCACCCACGTCAATTTATTTTCACTACAGGTCATCCTCCTCTACCAAAGGAACTCTCCTTTCATCTCTTCTTTCGTAGGTTCTTGCCCACCACAAATTGACCACTTGCACTAATGTCCTACAACGTCCCCAACATGATCTACATATAAACACATTTTATTCCATATAAATCCATAACATCTATTTGCACTCCCTCTCTATAGCTTCTACAAATACAATATTTGCAACTGCATTTACTTGAATTTTATTTACTAATATTCAAAAAAATAGTATTTGTCATTGTACTTTCAACTCCTACAACATCCTCTTCAACCTTTAGTGTTGCAACATCTTCTTCATCGCTCCTCAAATTACAACTTTTTCAATCTTTTTTTATCCCATCTCCATGAAATATGTCATCTTCATCAAGTTCTTGCAAAACTTTGGTACAACCTCTAGGCTATGTGTAGGATCATAAGAGGCCAAAAAGTAGCGATATGGAAAAAATGCATATTTCATTTGCCCAAAATCATGAAAAATGATGTTGACATTTTAGTTAGCTTGGGTGTCAGTACATAGAAATGGAAAAATCCAAAACATATCAAATATTTGATATGTTTATATTAATATTGTAAAATAACTATATTTAGTACTATATTTTAGTATAAATATATAATAAAAATAATGTGTAATTAATATTAATTACATCACCTTCCTATCTATCAGTATCTAGTTCTCTCACTCCATCTCCAAATATCTCTCCATCCATCATTACCAATCTCTCTCTCTCTCTCTCTCTGACCTCTAAGAAATTGCCTACCCCTCTATAAAGTATAGGGTTTAAGGTATATAAATTATTTACGATATCTAGGTTATTGGAAATATGGTGCAGGATATAGAGTTTAGGGTTGAGCATATTGGTAGAGGGTTTAAGGTACAAGATTGATGGTACAAGGTTTAGGGTACATAGGGTTGAGGATATTTCCTATGTATGTTTTTCTTCATCTCTTTGTTCTCTATACCTCTCTAGGTCTTTCCCTGCCTTTCTTCATCTCTTTATTTTCCTACTCTCCCTCATTACCATAATATCTATCACCCTCCACCACTCTCTATTATTCTCTCATTTTCTATTATTATCTTTTTTATTTTATCATTTTTTGTTATTTTATCCTCTCTCCACCTCTACCTCCCCCCTTTTACACAAGCTCTCTCTCTCTCTCTCTCTCTCTCTCTCTCTCTCTCTCTCTCTCTCTCTCTCTCTCTCTATATATATATATATATATATATATATTTCATTATCCACCTCTTTGTCTCCATCCATATATCTCACCCATGTTTCCCCATCTAGGTCACTCATGTATCTCTCCTCCTCTAGGTTAGTAAGATGATAATAGATAATTCAATTGAAGGACTAAGGAAGTTCAATAATCAAGTTGTGATGTTTTAGGGTTTGTCTAAGGGGAAATATGTCTCTCCCATTGTAAGTGTCAAATACACTAAAAAGGTGTGCTTCAAGGATACAAGTTCAACCAAGCATGTGGATGCTACTAAGGATGATGCAAGGATAACACGAAAACTCTCATTGAAAATGTTGTAAGGTTAGGAGCATAAATCTCAATTTTACTCAAAAGAATGTAGACTTAGTTAAGAAAACATAGATTGTTGGGGTTATGTTCCCTATTTTTGGTTTAGTAGCTTGGCTTAACTAAGTCTACATTCTTTTGAGTATAATCAGCATTTATAAATCTCAGTATTTGTGTTGTGATGAATTGAATTGATTTTTAACTTTTGTTCCAGTAATCTTTGGAAATTGGTTAATTGTGTGAATATGAAGTGATTACGAGTCTTTTTTGACTATTAGAATCTTAACAATACAGCACAAACATTATTGTTTTTTTCTTAGATAGAAATATTGCTATCTTTTTCTACAGTTGTTCAAAAATTATCTACCCTCTTTTAATTATTTATTACAGTCTACTTTCTTTAAATAATTTATATTTAATTTGAGATATTTTACACTCTTTAAGCCAATACAAAAATAAGTGTGATAGAGAACAATCCCTACTTTGAAATATCCTTTGAAAGAATTTGAATTAAAGCATAATTTTAATTCTTCTTTTATATTAATTAGGTTTTTTATTACATTTCTCAAGCATTGGCACCATATATAAAAATTATAAGCATTTTTTATGTAAATTAGATTTTATTTTAAAATTAAAATGTGATTGTTGGTTTAAAACTAGATATTTAAAGAAAGTAAATGAATTAATAAAGAATATTAAGTTTTCAATTTTATTTTTTAATTTTAATTTATAACAAAAAGTAATTTTAATAATAAAAAGAATAACTCTATTTAAAATATAAACTATAAAAATTAGAAATCATGGTTTCTAGAAATTAATTTAAGGAATTTTTAAAGAAAGAACATAATTAGAAAATGTGGTAAATTAGAAACTAATTTAGGTTATAAATTAATAAATTATATTATTTGTTAAGTTGAATTTAAAAAATAGGAACATATTCTCACAATTAAAAAGATCATATTAAGAAAAAGTATAACAAAGAGAAACTTTTATTTTTTAATGATTGATAATAGAAACATATTTCTTTTATAATTAATTGAAAGTATGATAAGGTTTAAAATTTTTAATTATTTTAGTTTTATAAACTATTTACTATTTTCGATTGTTTACAATACTTTTAAATAGTACAAATTTTTTCAATCTAGAAGAAATTGGCCATATTATTTGTTAAAAAATTAAATATTAACAAGTAGTATGGGTTAGTGGTGGCTCATACAAAGTTGATAAACAGAGGAGATATGATCTGCCTGTAAATACAAGATAAAACTTTACCTTCTATTTAAATTGATTCTTTTACTGATTTCCGCACGAAGTTGATTCATTGTTGAAGTGTCGGTTGATTTCTGCACCAAGTTGGGGGCCAGCTGGGTGAGAGTTTGTAACGGTTGAGAATATTAGACTTTAACTGGGAGGTAGATTTGTAAACCCACCATCTGGGTGTTCTCTACCTATTTTCACTGAGGTATACTGGCAAAGTTCATGCGCATGTAATCGTTCGTTGAGGATTCCTTTCGGCTCAAGGCTGTCAAAGTTTCTGAGAGAAAATATAAAAAAGGTTCTCAGCACACGGCGAAGAAGTCTGTTAGGGATAGTGATGGCCTGGGAAAATTTCAAGCTGGGAAGGGTTTTATATTAGCAGGTAACGACAACAGACAAAGCAAGCAAGATGCAAGCATCAACGGGATAGCAGGGATCTACAAACACAGTAAACGAGGGCATTGTTGGCAAGTTTTTTTAATATGCACACAATGTGTTTGACAGAATGCATGCAAAACTGAGAACATTTATGTTTGTCTTCTCTGCACGTGAAATGTTTGACGACATGTCTCGTGTAATTTGATCTGTGTCACTATCCTTGGCGCTGATGAGACTTTAAAACATAGCTAGGACATGAGGCCTTCCACACGTTAGGGATATTCCTACTATGAATACTAAGGCTGAGGACTCCCAAATGGTCACTGATGCGGCTGCGGTCAAAGACCTTGAAAATGTTTAGCAAAATGTATAGACTGCTGCTGTTAATCATATTATGTAAGGGGGAAATGCCATGGCTGGGGATTTTGGGGAGGCTCCTACACCTACCTATTAGAGGTTACACAAATGTCTTATCAAGCTAGAGACTGAGAATTTTCAGTTCCATGTCACTGTACAAACTTTATCTACCTCGGTGTTGGAACTAAAACAACTACTCCACAATTTTTCATCAACATTTATTTCTAAGTCAACAGGGATTAAATCTGACCTGGAATCGGTTATTGAGAATCTTGATGGATTCGACATATATAAAGCAGAACAAGCTAATATCATTGCTAAACACTCAACTCTAATGTTTGAGACCAAGGAGAAGGTGAAAACCTGGGCCTCTATCTGTGATAATACAGTTAGTGTTGCACCTCTCTCAGCGGTGGAGAAGTTGGTTCAAGGCAAGATGGACGATGAGCGTGTAAGACGGGTGCATGAGTTGAACCTGCATGTTCGTGGTCTCCCCCCCGCTGCTGATCCTTCCTCTATCGGGAAATCCTTTCTCAAGGATTTGCTCGACATTCATGATATTTCACTCGATAGTTGTTGGGTTTGTCCCGATGGTACTCTTATTATCAGGTTTCTCACTTTGCATGATAGACTGCACATTCTTAGAGCGAATAGGAAGTTATTCTCTCTTTCATCTAAGATTTATCTAGATGAGGATCTCACTATCTATCACAGGTGGCAAAATTGAAATAGGCTAGGAATCTTGTTGCTAAGGCTAGACGCAGCGATAAATGGGAAGTTATTAGGAATCTCAAGGCATTGATTCAGGATTCTCCCCCCAGCTGGTGGGATTCGAGGCACACCGCAAAGGCCAAATGATGACCACATCAGCAGTTCGACAAGAGTGGGCCCTCCTCTTGCTCTCTTCTTGTTAACTGTTGGAATGGTAATAGATCTCTTTGGTCGTTACCTAGTCTCTTTAAGGATGTGGTGAGGTCGGCTGATATCTTGGCTATTACGAAGACCCATGAGAGCCCTATTCGCCCCCTCCCAAGTTTCGATGGTTATTAGTGGTTGTCTATCTTCATTGAGGAAGTTCTCTCTTCGGGTGGTGTATGGGGCTCCAGTGGTGTTGCCTGCTTGATTAGGGACAGCCTCTTCAGCGCTACTTCAGTGGTTCATTCAAACACACATGTTAGATTCATGTGGATCCACATATGTCATGCCAGCCATTGCCAAAGAGACATGTTCATCGTAGTTTTCTACTTTCCACTTGCCTCCTCGCCATAGGCCATTCACAATACCAAGGATGGGAACCCATTTATTGATCTGATTGAGTGCATTTCTAGATTCAGTACCTTGGGGGACATCATCATTCTGGGAGACTTTAATGCACGGACTAGGGAGCTGCAGACCCCTATACATGATCGAGGTACTGACTAGACCTGTACCTCAGAACTAGATCCTACCAGTTTGGGGCTCCACTATGTTTCTGAGGATTACAACAAACCTTTATCTATTTATGGTCATCACCTCCTCCAGCTCCGTGAGTCTTTTGATTTGGTTATTCTGAACAGCCTCTCTTGCTTTCCTAGTTTTGAGCTTTTCATGTGTTGGCCGCACTGTAGTGGCGCTAGTGTGGTTGACTATGTTATCACTAGCGCCCCTTTTATCCCTTCCATTCACTGCTTCACTATCTCTCATCTTCCATTAGCCGACCACGCTCTTTTGAGCCTTGCGCATCGCTTTTCTCCTCCCCCTCGCCCATCTCTCCTTCCCTATTCCTTGATTGTCAAATTGATCGTTCTCCTACCCACTTTTATTTCTGGTTTGCCGAGGGCGACTGTGATCTCTTTACCCTCCACCTCTGTCGTCTCCTCTCACCTAAGAGCTTTTCTGACTACTGCCATTATTCCTCCATGTTTGACCTATTGATCATAGCTATTTGGGAGGCAGCTTTCCTCTCCATCCCTCACTACCCTGTCCTTAGATCCACAAGCCAAATTACTTGCCCTATGAACTGGTGGTTTGAATATGACTGTAAGCTTTCCACCGCTCCTTGCGCTTGGCATTTGAGACTCTCCCTTCTGACTTTATTGGCCTCTATTCCTCCTACCGCCACTTTCTTCATTCGAAGAAACGTGCTTTCATTGCCTCACAATGCACATCCCTATGCAATATGCTCATTCAAAGTCCTAAGCTTTTCTGGCACACCATGTTCCCCCGGCATCCCGATCTGCTTTTCACTATCGATCTTAGATCCCTTGAATCCCATAGCTCCACTCTTTATGACATCCCTGACCAACCATCTCTCCACCTCACCCCTCCCCCTCACTACCATATCTTTACCACTTCCAGTATCTACGAGGCTATCAGATCCATAAGATGTAGCAAGGTGGTTGATGAAGACAGTTTTCAGGCTAAGCTCTTCAAGCTTGATATCTCTGTGCTAAGCTTCTATCTTCTGACACCATTTAATAGTGTGGTTTGCACTAGCTTCCCCAAGTCCTAGTCGAGACAATTAATCTACCTGATTCACAAGGCTGGGTTGGTTTCTGACCCCAACAACTATAGGACCATCATGATTGGGAACACCTTTGCCAAACTCTATGCAACGACATTGAATACTATTCTTAATAGGGAGTTGGACAAGAGAGATTATAGGGCTAGAGGTCAAGGTGGCTTCTGGGTAGATTACCGAACCATGGACCACATCCTGACTTTGTGGGTGATAATTAAGGAGGCTTTTCGTCATTCTGTAAAAGTGTATTGTTGCTTCATTAACTTATGTAAGGCATTCAATACCGTCCCTTGGGTGGCCCTCTTCCAGAGACTTAGAGATATCAATATTTATGAGACTCTTTTGACAACTATTATGAGACTTTACGAGCATGTTGAGGGCAGATTCAGTACTCCTAAGGGTTTCTCTGACCCTATCTAGAGCACTATTGGATTGAAATAAAGGTACCCCGCTTTCCCCCACCTTGTTCGGTATCTACATTATCGAGCTCGAGGCTTTTCTCAAAGATTCCTCACTTTTGAGTGATGGTTGCTACCTGCACCAGGTTCTTATCTCCATTCTAATCTTCGCTGATGATGTGATTCTCCTTGCCTCCTCACTTAAAAGTCTCCAGAGACTTCTTGATAACTTGGCCTCTTTTTGTGATTTGAGACAGCTGGTGGTGAATCTCAATAAGACTCAAGTGATGATCTTCAACTGCCTGAAGACCTCACATCTTCATTTCTACTATCAAGGTCTGGAGATTGAGATTACTTATTCATACACCTACCTTGGGGTCAAGTTCTTTGGCCCTCACTTTAGCCTAAGACCCACCATTCTGCCCAGGATCGAGAAAGGGATGGGTTCCCTTGCCATGATGGAGAGACAGTGTTTTAGACATCATTTTCAGGACATCACGTCCAAGTTGTCTCTCTTGGATTCCTTGGTTAGACCTACGGTACTTTATGGTTCTATTGTTTGGGGGTCGTCGCTTTTGGATTCTGATTGGGCCTCTATTGAGTGTATTCAGACTATCTTCCTCCTGCGTATCATCAGATGTCATCGGTCCACCTCTCACAACATCATTTTGGTTGAGTTCGGGGCTCATCCCTTTAGATTGGGGGCTATCTTTGATCTGATTTGGTTTATTCATCACCTCTATTGTTTTGCAGACTCCAATGATGATTGCAACAGATACGCCTACTTGGCCTATTTCTCTTCAATGGCACTTGCCAAGTTAGACCCCTCCCCCCCTCCCCCATAGTCCGTTGTTGTTATGCCCAAGCCTCGCCCCTTTTAGGTTCCATCGGGATTGACATTGATCACCTCCCCATTATCAGTTCTCACTTGATGCTCCAACTCACCTCCTCCCTTCTCAACAGGAGTTGAATAGGCATGTCAAACTTGACATATACAGGCAATATATCACCACGACGAGGATCAACACATGTGGGGGTTTGCGCCCAAGGATGGCTTTTTATGCTGAGCACTTTCTAGACATTCGGGATGGGATTAGTGTTCGTCCTAGATACTTGTCTCAGTGTTGGTGCCATGCCCTTTTCATTATGCTAGGATCTTTTAGGGTTGGATCTCACCACCTTCAGGCCAAGACAGACCATCACATTGATAGAGATGATCGGATTTGCAGGTTATGTACCCTGGTCGAGATTGAGACTGAGACACACTTCATCTTTTGTTGTCCTACTTATTATGAGATCAGAGGGAGATTCTATTGCTTATTCAGAGGGTGCAGTTCCTTGACTTCTTTCTTCAACTACACCAATCAAAGATGCTTGGCACTTTATCTTCATGAGACTGTATAGCTCCATGACCATACTCTTCATCTTCTTTTCCCCCAGAGATAGATATCTGATTAGCTCATTACGACCTTCTTCTCGCCCTTGTCTCCTTTACAGGGGGTGAAGCAGCCTCACATTGCCTCCATCCTTGGTCACTCTAGATATGTGAGACCTCGCAGCACCTTTACCCATCAACAACACATCTCTAGCAGCTGATAGTGACGACCTAGGGTTCCTACTCATTTGGATCATTATCCTTCAGTGTTAGATTTCTTTCTACCTGAAAATGATCATTAGTCCTTCTCTTGTGTTTGTTATTCTTGCCTGTTGTTTCTTGTTCTCTTCTTTCTTTTTTCGCTCTTGGTTGCTTTCTCGGCCATTGTTTGGTGGTCTGTTGGCTCGTTGCCCCTTTTGCTGTATATTTCCAGTCCCTTAGACCCGTGTAGGTCTCTTGTTGGAAATTAATAAATTTATCTTATCTCATCTTATGTAAATTCATATATGTTTTATTTAGAAAAATATTCTAAATTAATAATAATATAAAAGGATTCTGAACTAAGAGTCACATACTTTTGTGCATGCAATGAAGAGCCGATAGGAGTTTGCACACAAAATAGATCAATAATAAACTAATATAAGATTTCAATCTTTCAAGAAAAGGAAAAACAATATGAAACTAAGTAGTAGCCATTGACGATAAGAAAATTTTATTTAAATTAAATATATAATAATTATAAAGATGTTTAGTATTATATTAAAATAATTAATTAGAAAGAAAAATATTATTTTCAAATAGTTTTTATAAATACAAGTAATTGAATATTTTATATTATATTAATATTAAAAAATATATTTCTAAAAGATATTTTTTTAATGAAAAAAGGAAAGTTATTAATAAAACAAATAAATTATTAAGAAATCTTATCATAGAAGTATTATATTTAGAACTATTCTATTAATTTCTATATAAATTAGAAACAATATTTAGGACAATCAATTATAGAAATAAAGATAAAGACAAAATAACAGCAATTATAATGGAAAGAAAACTTGAAGTATTTTTCATAGCCGGAAAAGAAACTATGCGGACAGAGGGTTGACAACTATCTCCCACATAAAGCCTATTAGCTTAATTAATATAAATATATTATAAATAATAGAAAAATACTAATATTGTAAAGCAAGTTTCTAAAATTCATATATTTCATTTTAAAAATAAATTAATTAATATAAAATATAATTAAAATAGAAAAACAAATTTTTAAAATTCATATATTTCATTTTAAAAATAAATAAATTGATATAAAATATAATTAAAATAGAAACATATATTACAAAATAAGAAATATTTTTATTTTCCATTTTTCAAAAGTTAGAAAACACACAATACAACCATCAAATTCCAAATCTTTGTATTGAAATTGAAAGTGCCTTGACAAAACCATTTTCTGATATTAAATAATTAAATTAAAAATTGACACTTATGATGCTTAAAGAACTGGAGGTAGAATACAAAGACCTGATACCAGTAGAATAATTGCGCATCATTTTCTTGAAGGTGGATTGATTGATCATCAAAAGATAAAATACACAGTATTCAGAGAATTATAAACAATTATGAACTGGAACACAAGCTCACTACGGCATTGAACGCAAACACAACTACATTGACTTCGGGAACTCTATAGTTTAGTTAACTAAGAGGATAAAGATAAAACATGATCTGCTTGTCTTCTATCGCTCCCTCCAGTGAAAAGGACAAAAGTCTTTTCCATATTGATCTGATTTGAGGCGATTGAGGCAAGTCAGTGGACAGAGTCGGTGAAGATGAGGCGGTTGAAAGAGTCGTCAAGGGAGAAATTATCTACAACATGTCTTCCATGAGAAGGATGTAGGGGTGGATGGGCATGGATATACACACATAGATTAGACACAAACACATAAACTCAGACATAATGCCATTTTTCATTTCCATATTTCAAACGAATTACATCTGCCTCTTAATATAGAGGACATAGGAAGACTCTGGTAACTTATCAGCCTGTCTTCTAGATTCTTCTTGCACCGAATTTTCTGGACTATATTCAATGCACATGACAAGTTCAGATCACATGGAAATCTGCAGGTCGGTGAAGAAACTTCTAAATTAAATGTTCATTGACTGACGGTCCAGTTGGTGGTCGGTGGAGTTGATAGAACCTTCTTGTTTTAATACTTTGCCGGTGGGAGAATTTATATCTGCCAACAAAGGAAAACCACCTCTGATAAGGTACCGTGTTGAAATCTCTAATATTTCTCAGAATTCTTAACCACAGAAGTGTGAAAATGGGGAGAAAGGATATATTTGCATATGCACTCGTTGCGTTTGCAATAGCTAGTCTGCTAAACGAATGTAATTCTGAGGCACTATCTGATACTCTTTCTTTGGGGGCCTCGCTAACTGGAAATCAGACCATAATTTCAAGTAATGGAATGTTTGAATTGGGATTTTTCCGCCCCAATGGAACGAATAACCGGTATATTGCTATCTGGAGTGTCCCAAGCAAGACTGTCGTTTGGGTGGCAAACAGGATGACTCCGGTGAGAAAAAGGACGGGAGTTTTGAGGCTGTCCACAGATGGTTACCTTGGACTCTTTGATGAGAGGGATGCGTATGTTTGGTCGGTCGATGTAAGCCAGGCAGCGTCCAATGCTGTGATATCAGATTCTGGTAATTTTTTGTTGTTGGCAGCCAACAACAAGTCGGAGACTGTTTGGCAGAGCTTCGACCATCCCGGAAATACCTGGTTGCCCGGGATGAAGTTTGGTAGAGACCAAAACTTGGTTTCGTGGAAGAATTCCTTAGATCCGGCTCCTGGGATTTTCTCCTTTCAGTTGGATCCATCCGGAGACAGTCATTTTGTGCTACTCTCAAACAACACGGTGGAGTATTGGAGAAGCTTCGAATGGATTGCAGAAACGCCAGTGTTCGATAACGTCAAATTCAATCTTGCAAATTCTAGCTCTGGCTTTTATCTCACATATATACCCAGGGAAGATCTTTTCTTAGGTTTCTCCCTAAGAACATACGGAGTCTTGGGAGTGGAATATCATCATAAGCACTATAAGGTGGAGGCGGAGGTACCTTTTTCAACATGCGAGGTGAATAATCTGTGCGGCCCTTATGGAGTGTGCCAAGGAGGGGATGATCCTTGCATGTGCGCAACAGGCTGGAAGCCCAGAGACACTCGCGCCTGGGATTTGCACGAGTGGTGGTCTAGCGGCTGTGTTTTGCACAGCACTTTCAATTGTAACTCCCAAAGCAGCAGCGCTGACAGTTTTATATATCTTCAGGATCCTATCTGGGTGCCGAATAAGGCTGATTATTCATACCATGCGCTGACAGGGGGATCTTGCGCACAAATGTGCCTCCGCAACTGCTCCTGCTTTGCGTATAGTCAAGCTCCCTTACCCTGTGCGATCTGGTTCAACACGGGGTATTCATCGGAAACTTTTGTCCCGATGCTATACCTGGGGCTTCGTGTGGGCGATGACGATTCCGTAATAGGCCCCGCTCCATCGCCCTCCGCCCACTATAAAACAACTACTACGGTAGTTTCAATAGTTTCACTGCTACTTGTCATTGTTTTAGTTCTTACGATTCTTGTGTGGCGCAGGTTTCAGCTAAGATCGATCCAAAGTTCTGCAAGTGATTCCTCGGATGCGTTGCTTAGAACTTTCACTTATGACGAGTTGAAGACCGCAACCAGGAATTTCAGGTGCAAGTTGGGGGCCGGAGGATTTGGCTCTGTGTTCAAAGGAACTCTAATTGACGGAGTGCTTGTAGCCGTAAAGAAACTGGAGGGTTCAAAACAATCCGAAAAGCAATTCCGAGCTGAAATCAACTCTGTGGGAATCATAAATCATAAGAATTTGGTGAGGCTTAAAGGATTTTGTGCACAAGGATCACGGAGATTACTCGTTTATGAATACATGCCCAACGGCTTTCTAAATTGTTTCCTTTCCACCAATGATTCCAAACGCCAACCGAAGATACTAGATTGGAGAACCCGATTTGAGATCGCGTTGGGTACTGCAAGAGGATTACTTTATCTCCATGACCAATGCAGCGATCGCATCATTCACAGCGACATAAAGCCAGAAAACATTCTATTAGACGAGGATTTTACTCCCAAGTTGGGGGACTTCGGCTTAGCAAAGCTTGTGGGACGAGATTTCAGCAAAGTGCTTACGACTACGAGAGGAACGAGAGGATACTTGGCTCCCGAGTGGATCTCTGGCATTCCAATCACTCCCAAGGTTGATGTCTACAGTTTTGGCATGACTCTCCTAGAAATTATATCAGGCCGAAGAAATCTGGACCTAACTGTGCAAGAATCGAGTATGTACTATTTTCCAGCCTGGGCTGAAGAGCAAATCTGTCAGGGAAACATGATAAATATTGTGGATAGAAGGATTGCAAGTGATGCAGATGTCGAAGAGGTGAGAAGAGGTGCCCTGGTAAGTTTGTTATGCATTCAAAATGATGAGAATGCGAGGCCAAACATGGCACAAGTGGTGTTGATGCTTGAAGGTAAGACAGAGGCTCCCACCCCACAAATTCCAGGCGGGACGATGAACCAACGAGCAGACCGAGGGAGCAGCGATAGTGAAAGTGATTGTATTGTTTGAAATCACGGAGTGCTTAGTCAAGATTAAATAATGTCTTTATATGCTCTTTTCATTTCCGGGTTTTGGACGGTGGACAAAGATGCATGATCTAAGTCCAAAGTCATTTAATTTAATGATAAATATTTTCTAGTCAAGCAGCAGGAGTTAAGTCAAGCAGCAGGAGTTAAGTCAAAACTCATTTAATTTAATGATAAAGTCTATTTTGTAGTCAAGTAATAAGAGCTAAGTCAAATGATAAAATTTATTTTGTAGTCAAGTAGTAAGAGTTAAGGCAAAAGTCATTTAATTTAATGATAAAGTCTATTTTGTAGTCAATCAGCAAGAGCTAAGTCAAAAGTCATTTAATTTAATGATAGTCTATCGTGTAGCCTTGAAGATACATAGAGGATGTTGAATTTAAATTTTTAAAAATGATGTATGAAATAAGGAGATACATTTGTTTATAAAGAAAGTGTGATGGAGTATTGATTTGACATTTTATAATAATATGTACATTTTATTAAATTAACATGTTGCCAAATTTATCAAAGATTTCACAAAAAAAAATCTTTGATATTAAAATATTTATTTCTCCATTTTACTTGGCTTTTGATTAAAGAAATTGATCTAACACCTAATATCATGGCATTTCCTCCAAGTGAATGCATTTGGAAAGTACAAAGCTAAATTCCACATCTTTCATTCATATCCTTGTTGTTTATTTCAATGTGGAATCTTTGATTGTGGTATGGACATCCATCAAAGTATAACATATAGAAGTATTGTTTCAAATGTTGAGATTACAACAATCTTAGTTGTATAAACTACTTTTAGTGTTGTCAACATATCTAACACGAAACAAATCTACAACTCTATAGAAATAAATATATGGCAGAAATATCTAATCATGAAATACATTTACTTTTCTTATTTTTTCATATTTGTTCTCTCTAAGTCATACCATATAGTATGCTATGAGTAATAGGAATCTCTTTAGTCTACATGAATAAACTTATTCACAACATAGATATAAGATAGATACAAATACAAATATATGCCAAGTCAATAAGAGTGGATGGTGCAAAGTATCTAGTGATAGATAAGGACATGATGATATGATTGAGTCTTGTCTTAGGCCATGAAGGCTTTTAGTATTTCATGATTTTGGGTCCATTTTAAAATGGATAGTTTAAGAAAGATGTGCTCTTCATATATGAATTATGATCTCTAATGCATCCTTCACCAATGGTACATTTTAGTGCTGCAAACAATTTATAACAAATGGGTGGTCCTAGGAAACTCATGTAAAATATCTAAAAGTAACACTTATCTTTCTAATGTCAAGCCTTCTTAAAATAGTGTTTTATTAAACTATAGGTAGATTATTGTTACCACTCTTCATTCCACGTGTAATCCCAAATACATAAATTGCTTTGTTGCTTTTGTCAAGTTCATTAGCCAAGCTATTTAGTGAGTTGAATAAAGTTGTGTTTTGACACTTGGTCTCTTTAAAATAATTAAACAAGATTGGGGAGAGGAAGGGAAGAAAACTAAACTCCTTCAAAATAGAGGTAGTTGTGGGTTTGTTTGTTTTCTTTGTATACTCTACTTGGTTCCTCTAGGATAAATAACTCACTATAGAAATGAAAGATGTTTGATTATCTACCTAATATTGTTTTGTGCCTTTGAAATGGAAGAGATCTACAAATCTATAGAAATTGTTATATGCTAATGGTCAAATTATTAGACTATTTAGATCATTTTCTTAGTTCTGTCTCCTAAAGGATATAGAGTAAGTTTATTTATTTATTTTAATTAACTACTACATAATAGTTTATGTGTTTGTAGAATTGTTTCACAATTAATTTCATGCCAATGTACTTCTTTCATAATGATATTTGTTTGATTTTTCTTGTCTATTTTCATCTTAAAATGTTTTTAAAAATGTATTCTATAATACAAAATTATTTTCAAATTTGAACAAAAGGATTCTAAGAGATGTGTTTGATCATAAATTTTACAATCATAAATACAATTTAATTTATATTTTATAACAATATATACATGTGGTTAAATCAGTAAAGTTGTTTGAATTAATTACTAAATTTGATATAAAAACATTCAACCCTTCAGATAAATTAATTAGATATATTTAAATTGGAGGTATCATTCGAGTTAATCATTAAAAAATTTTAATAATCAATTAAAGCAAGGGACGTAATATTGGATGTGTTTTAATTTAATAAATTACAAATTAAAATAGATATAACTTACTTGAAATAAGTGTTTCATAGAGTTGGATCTAGTTATTAGTTTGATTGTAATAGAAGGTAGATACTAATTTTCAATACTAAATATGAAAAGGGTTTAACTATATGTACGCATTCATATCTTTTTCTAACTCTTTCTTTGTATCTCTCTATTTTTCTCAATATATCTCTATCTCCTTCACTATCTCTTCAATCTCTACATATTCCCCTATATCTATCCTTATATTTTTTATATTGCTTCTTCATTGAGACAAGCACAATCATTTGCTAAATGCTATGTCAATTTACCAATTTACCTTATCTATTACATAAAAGTATGCAAAATATATACCAAAACACTTCTTAATTAAATTCTCATACCTCTATGAGTTACTATTAAAAATATATGAGTTACTTAAGGCTTTTACACAAAAATATTATTAGATGTAATATTCAACTTCCACCATCAACGAAAAATTAAATTTAGATTGTGATATGAATTTGTAAATGGAAATATAAATTTTTAACGTAAATCAATTTTATAATTGGTGCTCTTAATTTTTTTGAGTGCC